>MJUU01020973.1:20741-34611 GCA_002080025.1 Modiolus philippinarum | reverse complement strand
TATATATATATATATATATATATATTCGTGTGACCTTGACATATATTACACGGTTTAGTGCCCAGGTTAAGTTTTTTGTGATAAGGTATGTTTCTCAATACCTACAAGTGGTAGGTAAATGTTATTTGATATATAACTTGGTTTTTGTTAGTACATGATAGTCTGCATATAACTTCTTTACCTCAACCTCAATTTCAAATCCAATTGCCCAGGTTGAGTTTTTGTGATAAGTTCTGACTCTCAATTATTACAAGTGGTGAGTCAAAAATATTTGGTATATGGCTTGGTCTTGCTTAGTACAAGTCAGTCTGCCATATGGTTTTTGATCTTGACATCAATGTCACGATCTACTGCGCAAGGTTAAATAACAAAATACCGATGTGCAGATCAAACCAAAACATTTGGAAGTCCATTAATTGAAAAACGTGTAAAAGCTGATAGAGAACAACCAACAGGATCTAAACAGAAAAGCCAAAATTCAGCTAAGGACAGAGCTATGTATGAGAGAGATACTCCTTAGTTTTAAACAAAATTTTGTAAAATTTAGATATTGCATATTTCACTAAAATCGGCTTTCGGGTTTGCACCGAAGTACTGATTACTGGGTTTGTGAATACCTTCGGGGACTATCAGTTAAGTAATGTTAAGATAAGTTTATCAATAATTGTTAGAGGTATTGCAATGATTTTTTGGCATGTAGCTTGTTCTGATATAGAACCTGACTGTCTGCCATATGACTTTAGACTGACATCAATTTCATGGTCTATTGTACATGACTACTTTGGTAGACTAGTTTTACAATAACTGTATGTGGTTAGGGCAAACAATATTTGGTATGTATGATGCTCTCGAGTTATGCATGACAGTCTGTCTTAGGAACTTAAGCCCTTGACCTCAATTTCACGGTATACTGAGTTTTTTCTGATTAGATCAGTATCTCTATAAATGTAAGTGGTAGGGCAATTATATTTGATGTGTAGGTTGACCTTGGGTCGAAAATGGCAGTCTGCTCTATGATTTTTATCTGTGATCTCAGTTTCAGGATCTGATGAACATCACAATTTTTTCTGATTAGGTCAGTTTCTAAGTACCTAGAAATGGTACATCAGTAATAATTGGTTGATAGTTTGGTCTCATGTCAGTATGCTATATGATGTTTGTCTTTGACCTAAATTTGACAGTCTAGTGAGAATGTTAATATTCTCATTTTCTATGAACGGTAGGCAAATGATTCTTGGTATATGAGTTTGTCTTGGATAGAACATGACAGTCAGTCACATGACTTATGTCTGTGACCTCAATTACACGGTCCATTGAGCATGGTTTGATTCTCATTATTCAACAATTGCAAGTAAAAAATACTCGGTATGTGAGTTGGTCTTCGGCAGTACATGACCTGTCAATTGGCTTTTTCCTTGACCTCAGTTACACGGTCTGGTGAGCATGTTTTGTTTTACAGTATATTTTAATAGGACGTCAATGATATTTAGTATTTTGTCATGGGTAGTACACCCGAGAGTCTGCTATATTAGTGGCAAAGTAGGGACGGGCGAGAAAGCTATAGGGCCCACACTTGTTTAGGCTCGTATGCGTAACATAAAAAACTGCATTTATATCAAAGACTTTTAAGCAATTTGAATGTACGAAAAAATTCTTTACATGTGATTATCTAATCGATATAAAGTAGTACTTAAGAATGAAAGGATATGGAGTAAATGCACATGAGTCAAAGTCTTTACAAATACATTGCAGAACCAAGCAAAGGAACAACGCCATTATTGTTGGTAAACATGAATCACATACGTTCCTGTAATAATAACAGAGAAAGTGTAATATGCCTATTAATATGCCCACCTTTTATTTATAAAATGTCTGTTCCAAGTCGGGAATATGACGGCTTGCCAAAAATGTTCTGTGTTGGGTTGGTTTCCCATGATTCTGTCGTATGACATTCTAATTCTAAAATAAGTTTATTTGAAATGTAGAGAAAGTTCCAGAGTATTTAAACTGTTATTCCTGATCACTTTTACATTAATTTACTTTACGAAAAGGAAAACTAAAACACACGCTCTTTAAATTTGTTGCTGGATTTACAAAACACAGAAATTCTGCAAGGAAGATAATTTGATAAAAGTATTTCTTATAGATATCACTAGAGAAATTGACATTATACGGATTTTCCTTAACGGTCTCTCCCTTTGTTTTGTTGTCACTTTTATCTGTTAGTGAATAAAAATTTGTCATATAATAATAATAATAATAATAATGATAAAAACAGAACGAACCATAAAAACTTTAAAGTATGAAAATCACAAAGGCTATCAGCAAACAGATAAAGGATAGATATGCATGTACTCCCGAAGTGTAAGTGTCAACAGCCATATGTATCAGCCAGCCATAATAACATTCTAATTCTAAAATAAGTTTATTTGAAATGTAGAGAAAGTTCCAGGGTATTTAAACGTTTATTCCTGATCACTTTTACATTAATTTACTTTACGAACACACGCTCTTTAAATTTGTTGCTGGATTTACAAAACACAGAAATTCTGCAACGGAGATAATTTGATAAAAGTATTTCTTATTGATATCACTAGAGAAATTGACATTTTGCAATTTATCTCTCTTGCTTCAACGGTGACCTTTTTATATGTAAACTTTATAATGATTTAAAAACACATTCAAAGTATGAACAAAATTTATAATAGATTTTAAAGGCTCTCCTCTAATAAAGTCCCCCCGAGGGAACCCCGGGGTAAAGAAATAGGACCTAGTATCTCCGGCTTGCGGGGTATTACCCCTCCTAAACGGGGCTGACCCCGAGGGAACCCCGGGACATAGAAATAGGACCCATTCCGTGGTTGTGCGGGATTGATAAATACACAACCCATCTTTCGGATGGGTGTAAACTCAGGTCCACGTGTTGGAAGAAATGCCACGCTTCCTGTACGTTAAAGAACACTTGTAGCAAGCTCTTTTTGAGTGGTCCGTAGGTGATCGGCTACAAGGCTAAATTCCCCGCCCCTTTCGATTTCACCCTACTTTTTCAGTGGCAATCAGAATTTCCCGTCCCATGACCCTTTCCATACCTCAAAATGATTATTTATTAACAAAAATAATATCCATTTGCTTTGTTGGAATTAAGCATACCCGGGACAAACGACTAGACAAAAAAGGGAACCCAATAATCTCTTAAGACCCCTTTCTGTAGTGAACAGCAAATTTAAGATCGTAATAGAGGTGAATGTGAAGAAATAAGTGACCATTAGGTTCATATTTATGTTTTATTTTAATGTAGATAATGCAGAGTTTTTCAAAACAAAAACAATCAAAAAATAAATCAAAACAAACAAAAAAATAAATAATAAAAAAAAACAACAACAACAACAAAAAAACAAACAAACGAACCAAAAAACACAAATCAAAATAAAAAAAAAACAGATATTTAATTTCATACTGATAAAAAACTGGAATCACTGTAAACAGAAATCACATTTTAACATGGTTAATATGAAATAGGATGTCTGAATACTTTGATCAGTATTTTAAGTGGACAGTATGGTAATATATATTTGTTGTGATTTATTTTTAAATCGTTGTTTTATTTTGCTGCTCGAAAAGATATACAGTGTAAAGCATTCAATTAGTATGTTTATGTTTTTTGTAGATACTTTTTATTCTACTTCTTAAGTTTAATTACATTGGTAATAGTTGTGAGGGATAATTGGCTGAATGACAAATACTTCGGAGCAACGAATTCAGGTGAAGTAAACCATTGGCATAGAGACATAGCCATCCAACCAGGAACTGTATGCAAACCGCAAACAAATATTGCTTTCGTTAAAGTTCACAAAACAGGAAGTTCTACCATGATGAATATGTTTTATAGATTTGCAGCAAGGAACAATTTGAATTTGGTTTTGCCAAAGACTGTTGAAGGAACTTTTAATTATCTTGGTTATGGGACCACTTTAAATCCCCGGAATATAGCATTACTTCCAGACGGGGAGAGTTATAACATTCTCTGTAACCACGTGGTATACAATAGAAAAGCCTTTCGTTCAGTAATGCCAAAGGATACTACATATATTGGAATACTAAGAAATCCTGTTTTGAATTTCATGTCAGCTTTTAGCTACTATGGAGGTGTGTCATTTATGAAAGAAAATACAAGCATAACTAACATATCTGAAATGAATTTAATAAATGTTTTTCTTCAAAATCCGTACAAATACGACAAAGCAAGTTTCACGTATTATGTTCATAATAAGATGTCATTCGATATGTGACTTAATAGAAGCGATTTTGATGATGCATCCGAAATATCTTACTTCATCTCAAACCTAAACAAGGATTTCATTCTTATCATAATTCTTGAATATTTTGATGAATCGCTTATTTTGCTTAAACAATTATTGTGTTGGGAGTTAAAGGATATTTTATATCTGCCAATAAATATAGGACAGTCTCCCAGAACATATCAAGTAAAAATGTCTCTGCTGTCTTATAACAGCGTAGGTAATTTGAGAAAGTACAACAAAGCTGATTTTCTACTTTATGACTTCTTCAAAAATCGATTGTTATCACAAATAAAACTTGCAGGCAAAGATTTTAAATTGGAGGTGAATCGATTTCGACAAATTCAATCACAAGTGTCTTTATATTGTCGGAAATGGTCAAGCAAAAATCTCTTAGTACCTAGGAGTAAATGGAACCCTACTTTCAACGTATCACGTGTTGATTGCCTCGAAATGATGCGGGGTGAGCTGCATTTAGTGAAAGAAAAAATACAGATGGCAAACCAAAAATACTCGAGATGGTTAAATAGAAACATACAGAATAGACGAAAAACACAAAGACAAATCAGACAACAATATATTTAATTTATGTATAAAGTTAACGTGTTTTTCCGTATCATCTACTGTGACTACCCTACTTTAAATATAGGTAAAGGCTTGGAGATTTGATTCGAAGATTTGCCCCTAAGATTAGCGATCTGGGTTTAATCGGAAGAGCAGTATGTTCGTTGTTTGGAGATAAACATTTGATCCAGAGAAAGGAGATTAATATTTTGTCATTGGTCTTTAAGAGTAACGTCTAGGCTTGGTTTAATGAAGTAGTTTATAAGTCGGAAATGGGGAAGTGGTGACTAGTGCTTTTAATGTTTGTTGTAAAATTAAGAGATGCATGTTCATCAGAGATTTGGTGGTCTTTTATAAGTGAATACAGAACATTCTGTAAAGTTGATTTCTACAGATTGCCATGTCGACCACTTATGTTTCTTCAGTGCAGTTCAAATCTCAAAATTTGGCATACCATGATAATTGTAAAAATTGTAATAAATAACAAATAGCAGCTTTAAAAAAATCCAAAATAAGAAAGGAACAGAGTTGTGCAAGAAAAAAATACTCCTTAGATTTTTACACTATTTAGATATTGCATTGCCTGTTTTGACAAAAAATCTTTTTTTTTGTTTTGTTTTGTTTTTGTGTATTGTTTTGTTTTTGTTTTGTTTTGTTTAGTTTTATTGGGGGGTCGCCGAAGTACAGATTACCGGTTTGGTGAATACCCTTATTGACTAACAGTCCACCAACAGAGGCATCGATCAAGTGGAAATCAATAATTTCAATAACCTATTAATACCGATCTTACAGCTAGTTAATTTAGTTTGTGGAGAAAATCACAATTCTAGGAAGGCTGCTAATTTTACCTGACTGTATTGAATTCGACAAAGCCCTGTTGACTTCAGTGGTACTTGAAGTTACCGTTGATAAGTTTTAATAGGTAACTGAGTTAATAGCACTGATAAAATGGCCTGACCATAGAGTTTAATGGATATTTTAAAAAAGATAAAACTTCTTTATAAGTCATTATTTACATTTTACAGGAGCATATCTATAGGTTTCATTTTGATTGGGAATAAAAAAAAACAGTTTGGAACTAGAATTTTATTACTTTAGGTAATACATCGGCAAACGAATACCGAAGTATGAACGAGGAAAGGGGGAAATTCTAAAATCATAAATCCAAAATCACGGAAATTCACAGCAAACACGAATCGAGACAGCATGACAAAGACAAAACAAATAAACGAAAATGGACAAGAACGCCACAGCATTGTGAACCCCTACAAAAATAGAGGTTTCATCAGGTTCTCCGGAAGGACACATGGAGAAATCTTGTGCATTTTTACTCATTTGCATGTTTTATTGCAGAGTAAAAGACGGGTGCCGGATTTCCATTGTATTTGATAGGAAAAAAATTGTGAAAAATAGCTATTCATATGAAAAACTGAGTTGCAGATCAAATACAAGGTTAAACACTGATAGGACATTTGATATGCAGTCAAACGAATCGTGTCAGATTGACTTAGAAGATAATTTCTAAGTTCCCAAGTCATTTGAAAAGTCGAAGCCGAGTCCTTTAACATCCCATTATAAATATTTTGACAAAATGGCTGAAAATATCAACTTCCCTAGCTTTATTGACAAAGTTTAAGTGCATTACAAAAACTAGACCGAATTATCTGTCGTATACAAAGCTACTTTTATCATCCTATGTTTATCTTTTACTGATCTGACTTTTTATCTTTTTTAGATAAAATATAAAAAATAAAAGATAAAAACTAGATTTGCAATTGCAAGCAATAGCCGATGTCACCCCAGACTCCCAATTCGATGATTCCACCTTATTCGCAACCTCAAAATCTACCTAGAAATCAATTTTCATTGAAATCGGACAAAGTTGAACTTTTTACGCATTTCGGCAGCCATCTTGGAAATGGCGGCCATTTTGAAAATTTTTGTCGCATAGATTCCTTCCTCTCATCTTACTGAACATTTATACAAAATATGAACTAATTCCTATAAGCAGTTCCTGAGATATAGAATCCCCAATTTTTCAACGTAAATTGGCGGCCATCTTGCAAATGGCAGCCATTTTGAATTTTTTTTTCGTAAAAAAAATCATCTCCTTATATTGATCTAACTTCATGCCAAGTTTCATTTGATTACATCCAGGCATTAAAAAATAATCGATCGGACAAAAATCATTGGAAAAATAATAAAAAGAAGAAGAATAATCAGAAGAAACGTAGAATAACAACATGTCACCCCGACTACGTCTGGGGTGACATAATAAAAAGTCAGATCAGTAAAAGATAAACATAGGATGATAAAAGTAGCTTTGTAAACGACAGATAATTCGGTCTATACAAAAACAAAATACATTTGTACATGGTAAGACAACAAAACTTTGAGTGCCAAAGAAATTGCTGCTACAAACCTGTTGTAAACTCGAATTTCCTACGGAAGCTAAATATGCCCCAATTTGAAGATGAATCAATTTATAAAATCAGCGTTTTCTCAACAAATTCTCGATTTACGTTTATCTACAATATTTCAGAATGTGCGTCCGTGTTCAATTATAATGGTTGTGATTCGGATTTGAATGATTTTGAAAACTCTTATGTTATATTAGTTAAAAAGTGATGTGTTCAATAAACCTGAAATATTGTTTTTACAAAATATCTGAATACAATGATATTTTAACAATTAATAAATGAGTATCTCTCACACGAAGCACAGCTTGAAATCACAGTGCAAAACACAAAATTTTGTATATTTACCATGCAACTGTCGAATTACCCGACTCAACATAGCGTTTCAAATCTATGACAAACATATCGATATTGATAAGGACAGATAAATGAATTTTATAAAGTGTTTCATTCTTGGTTTAAACCATCATAATTTTGGTAACAAGCCTTTACACATTTTAGTTTACGTTTGATTTTCAAAGATGTAATATCAGATATCATTTTACGAAAACATATACTTCTTAAAATTTCTTAAAGTTGTAGTGAAATGTTCATAAAAGTACATGTTAAGCGCTAATGTATTTACTTGTTAAGCGCTAATCAATCTCGTATTCTTTCAAAAAATTTATACTTATTATACACCATTAATCAACTGATGCAACAATACCCGGCACGTGAAATCACATTTCATAAGGACCAACTTAATACAGTATGAGTTCACACGAAATCCGACATGTATTCATAATATATTAACATTTCTAGTTCGTTGCAATAATCGTCTTACACAAACAGAATCTGCGTCAAAGTTTATAACATTTGTATTAATAATAGAAATTTAAACGGAATGTGTGTGAAACTATGCATATAAAAAGCTATCAAGGAGGGACGATCTTGAATTTTTATGAACTTAAAATTTTGAACTAGATTAATACGAGTGAAAGACGTGATAGATTAAGGATCAGTTTACATTGACTTCATCTTACAATTGACAAAAATAATTTCACATGCATTTAATTTTTTCTAGAGTGTGAACTTGAAATTGATTCGAATACAAGATCCTAAATTAAAAAAAAAAGTGTTTTAAAACACATTAATACTAAAATCAATCATTTTATAAAACTATATAAAACAGTGACAAATAAGGTACTTAATAGTGAGGACGTGAATACATGTAAAAAGATAAGGGGTTATTGTAAACAGCTGTATAAAAGTTTTCAAGGCGGAGATGCAGATTTTATTAACATTTTTACTTATGTTGAGCCGTAAGTGTCAAATTTATCTTTTTTAATATCGTCACGTAAGAAATCTGAATGTCCTTATACTTGAGTATGTTCATATATTGAAATTTGACGTGGTAATTTGGATATAAGAAAAAAACAAAGGATTAAACAAAACAAAGTTTCAATTTTGTACATGTTATGACCCCTCATTGAAGTAAGTTGTCTTTGTATTTGTTTTTTGTTTGTTTATTTTTGGGGTTGTTTTAACGTGAGAACGCCAAATGCTTCCCTTTAGAACTGACAACAGGGTTGGTTTGTTGAATATACGTGTCGTTGTTGATTTTTTTATGCTTAAAAAGTTTTAAAGACACCAACGATACTCAAATATCAAATTAGTTATATCATCAAAGAAATTCTTCAATCATTTATAAATAAATCTGAATCTTCTCCAACGCGTATGCGTCGCAACGATTGTGCTGAAGTTAGCATAATATAGACCGTTCAAGCAATTAACCAATGCGACATTCTACAAGTTTGTTTTCCAAATTGGTTTGAAAAATATTTGAAAAAAATTATGCATCACATATGTAGGATCGGATAGTCAATCGTCCTTTCATTTGACCCTTGACTCTTTTCTGCTATTCTCACCACTTAAATCCTACATTACACTTAATTCAACGTGAAAGTAAATCTTGTAAAATAAGTAGTTATCAGACAAATCAAATATTAATATAAACATGCATTGGAGAATCAAGACAAATGGGAAATTTTTCAATGAAAGTGTTTTGAAAACTTAGCAATTCAGGATTTAGTATGGAGACTCCATAAGCAGTTAACACAAGCAAATGACACGTTGCAGACCAAATGGAAGGACAAAAATGTTAAAATCCTTCGGAATATTCCAGTCATTTTGCAGTCTGTCATTATATTCTTTCGATACATGGAAGCAATTCTAATCATTTATTTATGGTTGTCACCAGATTAATTTACATATTCAATTGACAATAACTAGCAGTATAAGATTTGATATTAAATCTCACACATGTACTGATTTTGCAATGTGTAAGTCGGCACTTTAAAGTAGATACATGGGAATAAATTTTGAAAAACACCATTATACCTTGGGAGCGACACTTAAGCTTAAATTATCATTGATATGTCTGTACTTCTTTACTAACTGTGTCACTTGAAGTCCAGGACCATGCCTTGCAAAATGGAAATATTCATTTGTTTTAAACTTATGAAACATCTTGTCTGTTGGACCGGTTTTCGGTTATTTGTTCTCAATTATCTCTTCTTAGGTTTTGAGTTCGGAGTTTCCAATGTTTATGACTTTCGACTGTGAAGTTAAAAACTGTAATTATAGAGATCATGACAAACTACTGCTCATATTTGAATTAATGTAGAAAAGATAACAGGAAACACAAACAATGGCCGAATATTACAATCACATGCCACAATCTACCAGATTTCTGGTACCGACACTAGCAAGAGCCAGTGGTAGAGTTAAACCGGTTTATGGGTACCCATACCCCCTTTTCTCTATCCCGTTTCCCTATAGTATAATGAACATACAAATAAAACCCAATACAGGTAGACTACTAACTCTAAGACCATAATCTTGAGAAGAAACGAAAAAGAAAGACGGGTCAAGGATTGCTCGCTGCTAAACTACCGACTAACTCAAGGAGCCTAGTCTGCTGGTAAAACACCGTCGCACTAAGTAATAAAAGGCAAATTCAAAACTTCCCGAAGGGTTTAAGCAAGATTCATAATGGATGGGTTTCAGTAGACATCGGCAGTATCAGTGAGAGGCTAGTATATCTGTAAAATCTTCAGGTCATTGGAACCCAAAGCCAATTTAACGGATCCTGTCAGTATCCCTTGTTACGTAAAGTGACGTTACAGTTTTTCTGGGATTTTTTATGTTGAATGTGATAGTAAAGTTACGTTCATTAAAGTTGTCAAGAGTAGAACAGACGCGTGCTAATCGTGCTAGTTTAGATATATATAATGTGTACAAGTTGTAATTTTGTACAAATTATAATTTGTACAAAATTTTGTACAAATTATAATTTGTATTTTCAGTTTGTACAAATTACAACTTGTACAAAATTAGCCTGTACAAATTATAATTCGTACAAAATTAGCCCAAAAATCACTTACAACTTGTACAAATCTTACATCATTTGCTTAACTTTGTTTCGAATGATGAAATTAATGAAAATATGTTTAGCAAATGATAAAATTAATAATGATGAATTTAATGAAAATGTAATAGAGCACATCGGAAAATTTCACTAAATTTTGAATGATTAATTTCTATTAAAGTAGTTTGCCACCTTTGAATGAAAGTAATGAGAATTTCATAAAATGTTCTGAATTTGTAGGACTTGAAAAAAAAATAGCAGGTTCATGCGCTTGATTTTGAGATACAAATTTGACATTTTATGATATGGAGCAACGGTGGCAACTACCTTAATAAAAGGACAAGTCATGAACCATGACAATAAAAATTACACACATGAACATAATGTTATTTGTACAGTCAAACTTCCATAGCTCCGATAATCTTGGAAGGGATTGACGAAAGCTGTTCGAGTAAAAGGCACGTCAAACTGTTAAGTTGGAATTATACTGGACACTTAACATTTAAATGTTTCTGAAACATCCATAGGATGTAAAAACTGAAAATACAGATATTTTCAATTTTTCTGTTTGAAAAGAATCTTATTGCAGCACATATTCGTCCGGCTTCACTATAAATAAAAAGCAACATAAGAGGAACTTCAGTTACGATTGTCAAATGATCTTTGAATTGGTGTAGTTCGTCATAAGCGGAATTTTCAGGAATTTGTTGAAAGCAATCGAGTTGAACACAGTTCTGTATTGCTCTGATAATAATATTTTTACATAAAATTTCATTCTACAAAATTAAGTAACTTGTCTAACTTGCTCTATTATGTCAACATAAAACATATTTTCATTAATTTCATCACTTGAAACAAAGTTAAGCAAATGACTTAAGTCTTGTACAAGTTGTAAGTGATTTTTGGGCTCATTATAATTTGTACAAGCTAATTTTGTACAAATTGTAATTTGTACAAACTGAAAATACAAATTATAATTTGTACAAAATTTCTGTACAAATTACAATTTGCACAAAATTACAACTTGTACACAACAAATATTCCCCGTATGTTGGAGCTACAGGAACGTCACCATCAAGAAAAGTGAAAATAGTAATTTTGAAATCAATATCAAACTTTTTATCATAAATTTTAGGTTTTATTTTACCAGAGTCAACGATGATAGTAAGATCGAGAAATCGGCAGTATTTAGAATCATTGTTTGTTTTATTGAGATTCAGTTCTTGTGGATATATGATGTCGCCATAGTCTAAAACCCGGGGATTGTCATTATTGTAAGGATATCGTATCGATACCTGCTGTTATCATTGAAAATTAAAATAAGTTGATCACTGTTCTGTACGGTTCAATTCTATGTTTTTTTCCATAAGTTCCATTCGTAACAGAACAGAAAAAGATCTTCAAAAAGGATGCTCAGTTTGTCCCTTTTGGCATTCTAATGACCTGTTGATAAACGATGTTGTAAAAACGAACAAAAATGTTGTCTAGCAAAAGATTAATCGCTTTAATCATCTCATCGCAAGTCCGGGAACAATGATTTTTGTAAGTGATATTAGAGAAGAATCCTTGATTTTTATTGCAAAACAAAGGCAATGCTAAAACGAGAACACAGAAAACAATGACGTTATACAGATACAAAGCACAGGAATGGAAATCACAACATTCAACACAAATAGGAAAAATGAAAGGATATGGAGTGAATGTACATGTGACAAAAACGCACACGATACATAGAAAACTCCAGTTTATCAAGGACAGGGCTTTTATTCCTGTCTTCATCTTGATGTCGCCTGAGGGTCTTCAACTAGAGGTGAACAAGATTCACCCCCTCAAGCGAGATCAAGAAGGCCCNTAGATTTTTATTGCAAAACAAAGGCAATGCTAAAACGAGAACACAGAAAACAATGACGTTAGACAGATACAAAACACAGGAATGGAAATCACAACATTCAAAACAAAGCATTTTTATTACAACAAATAAACTGTAGACCAGAAAATTTGAAAGACAACTTGATAAGTTGTCCCAATTTTGATTTAATCAATTTAGGTGGAAGGGTTGTATAAAGTGTAGAAAAATCATAACTGTCAATAGACGAAACTGGTCTTGAGTACATTTCTGTTATTAAGTTCTTTCACCACAGTGAAAGACCTTATTGTAATTCTTCGGATTATTTTTTTTTTAATTCTTTTTGGTCCGCCGCAAAAGCTGTGAAAAAACTACGCGACATATCATTTCGATAATTGGTGTAATAAATAGGCATCATTCCGTGATCTCAAAAGGCACGCAAGCATATTGAAATATTTATAGTAACGGAGTTATCTGCCCCGGAACCAAAAATCTTGTTATCGCTTCAACTCGGAAACCGTAAAAGAAAGCTGATTAAGAGTAAAGGGTAAAATTTTCCAAGAGTCATGGCGGAACATTGATATATTTAGACCGAAACTGTGCTGTATCGTATTTTTGAGTTATTGCACTTTGACAAATTTTGAGTTTCCGTAAACATTTTTTTTCTCAAAAACCGTAAGTCGTAGAGACCTGAAACCTTCACCATTGTTCATAAGTCATATATGGTCATCTAAAAATGTCAAGGTACAAGGTCACCGGTCAAGGTCACCGATGATCTGAAGCCTTGTTATCGCTTCAACTCGTAAACCGTAATAGATGGCTGAAAACATATAATGGGAAAAATGTTCATTATCATGAGACGCAACTTTGTTGCATTTGGTTTGAAGAGATTCAACGACTCTTTATATGAGTTATTGTCCTTTGAAAGATTTTGAGTTCCCGTTAATGCTAAATGCTCCTAAACAATAAGTCGTAGAGACCTGAATCCTTCACCATTGTTCATAAGTCATATATGGCCATCTAAAAATGTCAAGGTCAAAGGTCACTGGTCAAGGTCACCGATGACCTTAAGCCTTGTTATCGCTTCAACTCGTAAACCATAATAGATGGCTGATAACATATATTGGGAAAATTGTTCATTATCATGAGACGCAACTTTGTTACATTCGGTTTGAAGAAATTCGACGACATCTCTATATGAGTTATTGCCCTTTGAAAGATTTTGAGTTTCCGTTAATGCTAAATACTCCAAAATGATAAGTCTTAGAGACCTGAAACCTTCACCATTGTTCCTAAGTCATATATGGCCATCTTAAAATGTCAAGGTCAAAGGTCA
>MJUU01020971.1:94723-119501 GCA_002080025.1 Modiolus philippinarum | reverse complement strand
AACTGATTTTCTTTTATTCATGTAAGATCTATATTTAGAGTTATATTAATTCATTATTTTGTCTTTAATATTGATTTATCTCATTGTTATTTTGCATGACAAGAGGTTGTAAATAATAAGTATTTCATTCATACTGAATCTGAGTCTGAATCCGAGTGTGTTAGGTCCGCTATGTTTGCAGTTGGGATTCTCCTTTTGCCCTAATTAAATAAAGACACTAGCTATATACACTAATCATAGTAATTAGGTAAAAGTTCATTTGTTATATAAAAAATACTTGACACTTATTTTTTTAAAACTTAAACATTTGAAAAAATATTTGGGTTGTTTTTTTTTTTTTTTTTGAGATACCGATTAAACAGATTAAAATGTAAAGAGAACTTCTATATTTACATTACGTATATACAAGTATGTATGATCAAAGAATGATCTATTGCTGTTACAAGGAAGTAAATTAAGCTTTTCACATGTACATGTAATAACAGGCTTTAAAATAATGAATTTAAGTCAATTGAATTTAAGTTAAGGAAAAAATACATACTTTTAAGATCCTTCTTTCTTTTTTGTCATTTCCTGAAATACAAAATATGTCAAGATGATTTTTTTTCTCTTTCAGTCTAAAAGGGACAATGAATTTACACAGGGAACTATGGGTACTACACATGTACACAATGAAGATGAAGAAAATGATTTAAAGGGTAATTATCATTGATCATTATGAGTTAAAGATTTTTATCTTAACCATGTTAACATACTTAAGGTTGAATTTCTGTCAAATTTCCGAACTCCTGGTTTTCTCTAATTCATTTGCTTTGAATCCCCCACTTTTAATGTCATTATTGACTTTTGTAGATCAAATTGAGATACATGTGACCTTTTCATAAAATGCTTGATATTTTTGATACATAACTTTCTAACTTATAGACAAAAAATACTTGTGATGTTGAACCCATGCAGAATCCAGAGAAACCCATATCTGTCAAATTTATTAATGTCTTGTATCTCACTAATTGCACTGATCTATATATTTCTTCATACTATTTAATTTTGTTTACAGTGTTTAATCAATTTAAATAGGGTTTAAGAAATTCTTGGTGAAAACAACATCAGGAGTGACCCTCCTTGAAAAAATAAAACATCATTTTATTCTTACTAAATAAATGGATTTACATATGTATATATTTTTAATAATTGTATTTTATTCATGTCAGATGTAGATGTAAATGTAGACCTGACTACATAAACAATGGACAGAGAAGCAGGAAATGGTACATTTGGAGGAATGATGTGTGAGTATTGGTTTTAAACACTATTATTTATGTACTTTGTACAGCAGTATCTCAATAAAACAAAGGTATATGGATGCTACACCCCCTCACCATTTGGGATAAGTGGAATCCAGGGGAGTTAACTCTTATATATTTTGCACAGGGACATGTAGCTTCTCTGTGCAGCTGGTAGTGTAAAAATTAACCTGAATTTATACTAGATTATGATTGAAATCTATAGTCAAATAAATAAGGTTCTAATCTATGACACCCATAAAAATACTAATGTAAAGTGTGAATTTATTGGCTTTTACATTTAGATCATTTTGGGTATTTGTTCTAAAGAGAGATTTTTAACATATTTGATTTGATGGTATTCCAACATTTAGATTTTATCTGCACTGAAGAGACATAAGTTGTCGAAATGCGCATATGCAGAAAATAAATTTACAGTAACTTCGGTATTTAGTTAATTGAACATATTTTAAAGATTGTATTTTATATAATTTCTAGAAAGAAAATTTACATACCTTTGAGCACACATAAGTATCCTTTGTTATATTATTTACATTATGATACATGAGGTCTGCCACATGCCTTTATCCATCTCAAACAAGCATCAAAATTGGTAAGGAAGAAATAAGACATTTTGAACTGTTTCTGGATATCTTGTATCCGAATTGCATGTACCCCAACAACTTCTATTAACCATTTTGTTATAAATTCTAATATTTATGTGATACAATTAAGTGTTAAGATAAGAATGTTTGACCGAGGTTATGGCTGCCAACATGCGGTAGAATTATTTGTTTACACATGTGGTGAATTCTACAGACATGATTGGGTAATGTGCAGATGATTGATAGCACAGTGGAAAGGTGTATTAATTTTGCAGCTTGTCTATATGAAATGCCTGTTCTTCTGAGTTTTCCCTGAAAAGAGCTGCTGATTTATTCTATATTCAGGTCAGAGTCATTGTCTGTATCACTTTGGTTTAAATCACTCTGGTTGTCATCACTCTGCTTATCATCACTCAGGTTAATATCACTGGGTGATTTCATTATCAGTGTTGTCATCACTTTGGCCGTCTTTGTCACTTATATCCTCATCTTTTTTTCTTTATAACTGTTCGAAATGTCACTTTGTTTTCCTATACTGTCACCTGATATCATCTCCACTTGACTCCGAGCTTTCATGAAATTCGTAATTTTTATCCTGTATCTCATCATCTGGTTATTTAGAAACGAACATGCTGTGTCTGTCTTTTTCGATATTGAAAAAGCATATGACACAACATGGAAACACGGCGTTTTTAAAAGATCTTTTTGACATGAGATTGAGATGGAGATTGCCAATTTTTATTGAAAACTTTCTTAAAGACAGAAAATTTAATATCAGAGTGAACTCTACGCTGTCTGATACTTTTGAACAGAAGATGGTCGTTCCGCAAGGAAGCATCCTCTCCGTTTACATTATTTAGTATTAAAATCAATAGTTAAGCTCAAGTTTTGAAAAATAACATTGATGGGTCAGTGTATCTGGTAAACACATTTTTAAATAACATAGAAAAACAATTGTAGCTCTGTTTAAACAGAATTGAAAAATGGGGCGTAGAGAATTGTTTTAAGTTCTCAAGTTCTAAAACAGGTGAATGCATTTCTGTTGTAAACGGGAACTGCACACAGATCCAGAGCTGATATATTCACATGCGCACCCCATTGGTTCCTGTGTATTTTTTTCTTTCTGACATCTAGATCCTCATTAAGTCCAATATTGTTCCCTTGAGGCTCCCTAGCTTGCCCATTCTCGCCTGAATTTTGTTGGTTATTGGAATCCTATGTACCGGTACTCGCAGAGTATTTGTAGCTGTACTTTTGGGAGTACTTATTGTGTTTATGTTCTTAAAGAAATAAAACACTATATGAAATCAATTTTGATCTAGTTACTTATTTCTAATCTTTGAGCAATTGTCCTTATACAATTCAACATGTTTTAATTGACTGTGTAGATGTTGCCGATATCAGGCGTGATTTTTATTCTGCTGATTGTCTTAAAGACCTATTTACAAATGTCGCTGGCGACAAAATCGTTCTTTTTTTAAAAGCAATCAATTTATTTCATAAGATGTAAATGGATTTATCTTAAAGTTCTAATATTATAACAATTAAGCTTCCTTTCTCGTATAATGTTTTTATATTTTACACACCGGTTTTACTTGTATAAAGCTGTAATGGTTTTATATTTATATTTTATATATTTATTTATCAAAATTGTTCAATATATTTAACAGTTCTTGCCACAATATATCTGAAATATTGCTGAAGTTGGCGTAAAACTTCAATCAATCAATCAATCTAATCTTTGAAGTATTGCTGAATTTGGCTTAAAGCGTTGAAAACCCCAATCTCCTTGAGTGAATTTGCATTGATGTGGAGTACAGTCCAGCTCCAACCCATATGCAATTGACTTCTTCCCCTTCAACTCTACATACATCTCTTAAGATCATGTGCATGATAATAAGGGTGATAAATATTTGGTTGATGTGATGGAAGTAAGCGATTGCTTCTGATACGAGGTTATGATGTAATGAACACATGCCCGGATGTAAAGAAATGATATTTATAGATTACGTATTCAACCAGTCAGATAGATCTATATGGATGGTGATGAAATGAGATTACTAAATAAACATATTGATGTGGGCATTGTTTATTTTGGATAGATATTCGAATTTTGTACCGCCGTGTGTGGTCCCGGCTTATGAATAGGCCCGCAGCATCCTCTGAGCTTGGAGTATGAGTCTTCCTAACAGAGGCCCGGCACCTGGATCGGTTTTCAGGGGGCTCCGGCCCCAGAGCTTCTGGGCGGGTCCCCAGTTGGTGGATAGGGGAATGCCCTGTCTATGTGGGGTAGTCAGGTCATAATACGGAAAGCCTGACCGCGAACCATTGTAGCCAAACTGTTTGGAGGAATGCCACGCTCAATGAAGTATAAAGACCCCTTCTATATTTCTATAAGGAGAGCAGACGCACTGGGTGTCGTATGGAAGGCTAAATTTCCTGCCCCTACCCATTTCTCCACTTTTCCGGTGGCAATCAAAAGTCGTTTACCCCGGTTGTCCCTTCCACCTTTATTTCTGTCTTCTTTTACTTACAATTTTTTTTGTCGTCCTGATTTAGCTGAAATATTGCTCATTGGACGTTAAACTCTAACTAATCAATCAATCGGTTTTTGTAAATACCTCTCCTTTGTTCCTTCGGTATTCTACTGTCTGTCGTTCTTAGCTATGATGGGTATACTTTCAAGATTTATTGCAATAAATGTTCAAGTCTGTAATTTGCATAGCTAATTCTGGCAAATTCACATCAATTATTGTTCACTGGAACCATTATTGATGTATTCCTAGATGACAAAATTGATATCTCCTTTATGGACATTTTTTTTAAACAACAAAGGACTTAATTTCTTCTATCCTTGGGTGTCTTATAGCAATTTCAAACTCCACTTTTAAAGAACTGGAAAGAAGTTAATAAAATTGATGTGAGTAAAACCCCTTTAAAATCTAACTGTACCTTAAATTGTCTTCTTTGATAACAGGTGGTACTTCCTATAAAAGAAAATATTTACTGGTTTTGTTTTGTTCCATTTTTCTTTTTTCTGCCAAGTCATAATACGGAAAGCCTGACCGTGAACTATTGTTGCCAAACTGTTTGGAGAAACGCCACGCTCCATGCAGTATAAAATCCCTTCTATATTTCTCTAAAGAGAGCCAACGCACTGGGTGTCGTATGGAAGGCTAAATTTCCTGCCCCTACCCATTTCTCCCCCTTTCCGGTGACAATCAAAAGTCGTTTACCCCGGTTGTTCCTTCCACCTGTATTTCTGTCTTCTTTTACTTACAATTTTTGCATTGATTAACTTGTTCTCGTCCTGATATAGCTGAAATATTGCTCATTGGACGTTAAACTCTAACTAATCATTCAATCGATTTTTGTAAATACCTCTCCTTTGTTCCTTCGGTATTCTACTGTCTGTCGTTCTTAGCTATGATGGGTATAATTTCAAAATTTATTGCAATAAATGTTCAAGTCTGTAATGTGCATAGCTAATTCTGGCAAATTCACATCAATTATTGTTCACTGGAACCATTATTGATGTATTCCTAGGTGACAAAATTGATATCTCCTTTATGGACATTTTTTTTAAACAACAAAGGACTTAATTTCTTCTATCCTTGGGTGTCTTATAGCAATTTCAAACTCCACTTTTAAAGAACTGGAAAGAAGTTAATAAAACTGATGTGAGTAAAACCCCTTTAAAATCTAACTGTACCTTTAATTGTCTTCTTTGATAACAGATGGTACTTCCTATAAAAGAAAATATTTACTGGTTTTGTTTTGTTCCATTTTTCTTTTTTCTGCCAACCAAGTCCTTTACTTTCCATCTCCTCCAAAACACTCCTGGCCATTGATGCAGTTACTTCTTCTCCTTTTATGATTACTCTTGTTAATTGGGTGTCGGGTACAAATCCCAGGCTCTTCTAAAACCTTTCTTGCAACATCTAATTTTATGTCTGATCAGTTGATTTCATCTATATCATTGATAGATGTTCCTGCTGTTATTTCAGGAAACAAAGCTTGAATTTTCAAATTTCCTTTTAATTGTAGGTTTATGTTATTCTTTTCTCAAACTGTAACTTTTCACACAAAAACGTCATAATAGAAAGCATATTCTGTAGAATATATTCTCAGTGAGTATTGCAATAATGTTTAAAAAAATAGGTGTTGATGTGTGATGGGCTTTTCTAACTAAAACTTTTATTCACTTAATTTTAACATTCTTTAATGTTCAAAACAAATAATCAGACATCATTTAAGTCAATTTTAATGTAATAAAAAAATACATTGTCTTTGTCTATTATACTGCATGCAGAGGTGTTTACCACTACGGATTTTCCGTATTTTCTACGGATTTACAAGTAAAAATACGCACTACGGATTCACACTGTAAATATAGCCATGAAATAAATCAGACATTTCCGAGAAAGGGCTATCAGTGTTAAAGAAGAGCTTCCTAAAGTAATAAACGTTCTTTTAAGCTCAAAATTGAATAATGTACATGTGGGTATCTGTTAAAACCATACTTTCGGGGAGCGTCCCCAAGATGTGGATGAAACCTCGTCTATGCAGGGTAGTCAGGTCATAATTCGGAAAGTTAAATTTCCTGCCCCTACCCATTTTTTCGCATGCGGAAAACCTTAATTGCGAATCATTGTGGACACACTGCCGCCGTGCGCGGTCCCGGCTGAGGAATAGGCCAGCAGCACCCTCTGAGCTTGGTGTTACAATGTATAAGAAGAGATTTGTCTCGTCTGCATTTACTCCATATCCCTTCATTGTTTATGTATATAGTAAATAAAGAATTTCTATTTTCTGTTCTATATTAAACTCACACTGTGTACCTAAAATTTTGTTCTAATGAATTATCCACCACACGTACTGCATGTTGTTACCGTAAATTTAATATCTGCATATGGCCATTTCGACATCTTATGTATCATCAGTGCAGATCAAGTCAAAATATTTGGAAGACCATGCAAATACCAAAATGATCTAAATACATGTTCAAATGTAGGGCACCAAATTCAACCAAGGACAGAGCTTTGAACGAGGGAGATACTCGCTATTTTTAAACATTATCAGAATTTGGATATTGTAAAATTTCAAAAATAAATTTGTTTTCAAGCCAGCACCGAAGTACTGGACAACTGGACTGGTGAATACCCTCGAGAACTAACAGTCCATCACAATGGCGGATCCGGGGGTTGGAACCCCTCTTTTTTCGTGATTTTTTTTTAACTGAAGGGCAAAATCGACAAAGAAAGGCTAAATCGCTCGACAAACGATTAAGGAATGACCTGTGCTTTAACTAAGCTATTTCTCAATTTCGTATGGAATAACCGAGATTTCCTGTCTTGGTATTTTCCTATTTTTAAGACATTTAGAATCACAACACAAGTATCTGAAACCTCTGCCAATGTTGGATGCTGGCGGCTGACATGCCTATTTTAATAAACTTTCTTGCATGCAGCGTATCCCGACATGATTAATCGATCAAATTGATCATCGATCAATAATCGATCAAATTTCCCCGGCACCTGAATAGGTTTTCAGGGGCTTTGGCTACAGAGCTGCCGGGCGCGTCCCCAGGTGGTGGATAGGGGAATGCCCTGTCTTTGCGGGGTAGTCAGGTCATAATACGGAAAGCCTGACCGCGAACCATTGTAGCCAAACTGTGTGGAGAAACGCCACGCTCCATGCAGTATAAAGACCCCTTCTATATTTCTCTAAAGAGAGCAGACGCACTGGGTGTCGTATAGAAGGCTAAATTTCCTGCCCCTACCCATTTCTCCCCTTTTCCAGTGGCAATCAAAAGTCGTTGCCCCGGTTGTCCCTTCCACCTTTATTTCTTTCTTCTTTTACTTACAATTTGTTTTGAATTGATTAACTTGTTCTCGTCCTGATATAGCTGAGATATTGCTCATTGGACGTTAAACTCTAACTAATCAATCAATCAATCAATCGATCAAATTTCGAACACTAATCGATTGATGAGTTTGACTATTCGAACACTGATCGATCAAACTCTCCCAGGAGTTTGATCGATTATTGATCGATTATTTTGATTATATGTTTTTGATCGATAAGTAATCGATGAATGTTCGATAAGTGATTGATCATGATCAATTTATTGTGATTCTGAAGCTTTAATCAATACACCCCGCAATACACCAGCAAGTTATGAAACAAAAACCAATCATTAGATTTGAAATCATATTTATTTTAATATTAATTTTTATTACACCATATATTTCATGCATTAAATCATAGCTGAATGTTTTGGGATGTTATATGGTGAAATTAAAACAAATCTAGCATCATAAATTGATACTAATAATTGAAAGATCAATCAATTTGAGCCAAAAATATCGATAGATTATGGACCTTGTTTTCACTTTTTGAAAATGGCTGGAAAAGGCGGTCTTGGACTTTTTCCTTTGTATAACATGGAGACAATATAGAATACTTTCATATAGAAGGCAAATCTACAATCTTAGCAAAATTTGCTTACTGAATTTCGATGAGCTACTGAGGGCTTTTGATTACAAGAAAATAGGATGTAATGTGGGAAATATTATTACATAGGAAAAATGGACAAAAACAGAGATATCAGAATAAGTTATACAAAAAAATCTCATCTTACTTTATCCGTAATTGCATTTAACATCATACAATTTACGTATCCAAAGATTTTTTGTCAATTTTGCTGACAACCTACAAATAATTCAATATATTCCAATGACTACAGTAAAACCTACCTTAATTGAACCACCACAATCTTTGGTTCCTTTGAGTTTTGAAAATAAAAAAGACTAGAGCTTTCGCAGAATGGCATCCAGGTATACCCCCCGCCTAATTGAACCCTGAATCAATATGGCAAGTGTAAAGTAAAGTGTGTGGAACGAATACAGTTGTGGACACAGTACACAATACAAGTATGGACAAAATGATATACCTCCCCCCTTTTTTCTGAAAATATTAAAGACGAATTATCTCCCCTCCAAAATTTTGGACAGCAACCATATTACTTCAAGCACATCTTCAGCTTGTGTACTAAAACTGTGCAACAGTTCATAAAAATCCAAGCAGTTGTTTAGGAGAACATGCGCTGACAAGGATCACCCCTCCCCTTTACACAGAAACTATTCAAAGACAAATTGTCTAATATTCAAAGACAAATTATCTCCCCTTCAAAATTTCAGACAGCAAACATATTATTTCATGCACATCTTCAAGTGGTGTACTACAACTGTGTATCATTTCATCAAAATCCAAGCAGCCACTTAAGAGAACATGCACTGACAAGATTCGTCTACCCCCCTTTTTCCAGAAAATATTCAAAGAAAAATGATCTCCCCTTCAAAATTTCAGGCAGCAACCATATTACCTCATGCACATCTTCAGATGGTGTACTACAACTGTGTAACATTTCATCAAAATCCAAGCAGCATTTAAGAGAACATGCACTGATAAGGTACATGGACGGACAGGCAGACGGATGGACAGACGGACATGGTGATTCCTATTTACCCCCCCCCCCCCCAAACTTTGTTTGTGGGTGTATAAATATTAAATAATTATATTTAAACACACAGAAAACATAAAATCTGACCATAGTTAAGACCTGTAAAATCAGTAAAAGTGATCCTTATTTTACACAAAAGCATTGTGATTGGTCAACCAAAGTAAACGACAAATCATGTGGCTATTATCAAACTCAAAGACTCGTTCATAATCAAAACATGATACAGTATCAGCAAACAATGCGCAAGATACAGTCTTTGGAATCAATTTTCCTATATGTACATATTATGGACAAATTCATTACAGCCAAGGTTAAAAAAGACATTATAATCAATAAAGCAAAATATTTCAAGTAAACCATCAAATGCATGAATATTTTTACTGTTAAACAAATATCAAAAAGGCACATCATTTCAAGTATATTATGTATTAGATAGTATAAATAATGTTTGCAGAAGTCAAAGGGGATTTCCAAATAACTGTAAAATATTGTTCGTCTTGACATAGTCACTATCTTCTTCTTTTTAGATCTTTGTGCATTGCTTTCTTCAAAGTACGGTTCATTCATTCCTACAATAATACACAGATCTATTCAAATATATTTTTTATACAAGCATATCGTAATAAACATTTAGTGTAAAATATACATAATACATACATAATACATAAGAAAGAGGCAAGATATATATGTGATAACCTCAATCTTTGTTTAATTCTCTATCCCTAGGTGACAACTACCAACTACCTTGTGAACAAATTACATGTTTGCACCTGTTATGTCCCTGGAATTTTTTTTAAGTTTTGTAAATTTTAGGATTTTCATTCAATATATGATCAAAATTTCATACTGTCTTTGACATTTGGAAAATTTTCCCAAGTTCTCCAGTGGTTTTATCCATTTTAATAACTAGTCCGGGATGATTCCACTATACCATGCTTTAATAGGGGCCCAAAACAAAATCTTATAAAAATACAAAATCCCAGTAGTATACAACAATAATATTCCCATGCACATATTATCCAGATCACATTTTCTTGCATCCAAGAACTAAGAACTTGGAATGCTAGAATGGCTAAAACACAAAGTATATCTGTTAGTTTGTGTGTGTCTGACTGTATAATTTCCAATTTAAGTGCAATTACTTCATCTGACGGTATGAGATGGGAGTACGGATTTCATATTATCACTCTCAACTTACTTTGCTAGCAGTTTAATTAGCAGCAAAATTGTGTATTCAGGGTCTTGAACATGGAATTTTAGAACTTAACTAATTAATTGCAACAAGAAGAAGAAAAAATCTTAATATTTTTTTTTTTCACATTTATTCATGAAACTTTATCAACACTGCATAATCCTATCAAAACAACATGCTGGAGAAATTCAGTTAGAGGCAACCAACATCTATCATAAAGCTTGGTTGTTTAATTTTCTTTTGCCTCATTTTGTTGTGTTTTATCATCAAAATTTGCCTTATTTTCCTAAAATGCTACTCATAGGTTTCATTTTCACATAAAATGCTTGCTACCTTACTAAAATTAGTGACATACAATATGAAAGTAACATACACTATTATAATCTTTCTATTATCTGAACATATACCTTCATTCGTGTCATTACTGCTGTTTTGTGCGACAAGCTGTTGCCGTACCAGTTGGATAAGGTCTCCTTTTCTAGCATTGGAGGGAAATTTAACACCTTTTTCTTTCAGCACAGTCTTCAAAATACTAACTGAAAAATACAATATTGCATATTCAATATTCATGCATTTTTTCACATACTACATGTTTACCGAGTTTCACACTATAGTGATACATCTGACAAATGACACAGTATGATTAAGATAAAAGATAGATATGAAAAAAATTAACACTTTTCTCCTTTAATGGTACCAGTCTTAATACCAAGGTCATACTTTATTGCAGAATCTGAACCCATTTCTTCCCTGACCTGAGAGCTTTTCAAAACTCTCTTTACTTTTAATGATTTCAGACATATCTTTTTTTTTTTCAAAATAGCTTTGAAAAAACAAATGAAAGGATATGATATAAATAAAAATGTGACAACTTGATAATGTTAAGCAAATGGAACAATGCTTCATGAATAAGCCTTATATTAATACTTAAGGTTTACTCCATGTTTATACACATCATCCTTCACATTGTAGAGCTTAAATATTAACAATGAGATATGATTAAAATGCACATGAGACAAAGTCTTTACAAATACAGGATTAAACGAAGCAATGGAAAAAAGCTTTTATTGGAATCCAAGAGGATCCGGAATTCTCCTAGGACAAATTGGAATTCTGATCTGCCCTGCTTTTAATCCAGTGAAAATTGGAATTCCAATTTCTACTAGGACTGGATTCCAATTTATCTTGTAACATAGATATGAAAATTAAGGCAATAAACACATGAAAAACCACAGTTATTTTATTAAATTATTATTAGCATATGTAAATGGAGTAAAAACTAATTTCCAAAAGGTAATTATAAATTAATCCATATCCCTGTCAATTCTAACATATGAAACAAACCTGTCATTTTCTCTGGAGGTCCCTTTTTTTGCTCATCATGTTTGCGTTTGATTGCCTCTCTTTTCTTTTTCTCCTCCTGCTCATCTTGCTTTAAAAGCTTATCAAGAACTGGAAAAAAAACATCACTAATAATGTGTGTTACTTATAAATATGTATAAAGTACGCAAGTATGGACCAACTAGTGTGTATAGGTCATTTGTGGTGTTGTTCTACATGTTCTACTGAGGGTATTACATGCTTATTGTTGTGAAGTGTATTTGCAGTTTATTTCTAATGGTATACTTGCTAGAGATCGAGTCAATTCCCATGAGTTGAGAAAAAATGTGTATTGCACAACTTTATTCAGAGGAATTGAAACCATGCAGAAGTTGAGGAGATGAAAGAAAAGACAACATAAGGTAAATATGTATTATTAAATTAGATGATCTGCATTTTCTTAACATTTTCTGGTAATGTAAATCTTCCTGGGCAGCATGCAATCATTTTTCTTATACCATTAATTATTTTTTTTATTGTTGAAGGATTTTTTTCCTGTACAGTATTACTTTTTTCATGCATACGTACATTTTGATGTTACTTTGTATCAACCAATCTTTTTCTCATATATGGTCACTTTTCATAAAACATAAAGGCCCGGGGTAGGGGTGGTGCTTATTTTTCAAATTTTAGTATTTATTTGATGCTCATTTTTCCCCTTGCATAATTATTTGGGTCAATTTTCAACACATCTTGTATTAATTGGGGTTGTCTTTTCAATTTCGTATAAATATTTGAAGATTTACTAAAAAAATATCAATTTTATTTATTGAATATGCCATATATATTCAAGAATTGCCCCTTTCTCTTCTAATATCATACAATAAATTTATACGGAAAATTGCCATTTTCATGGATGTCATACATTAGGGCAGTATTTCGGGTATGGATTTCGTTCATAATTAAGTATTAATTCTGGTACAATTTTTGGACCCCCAGCCGCACCTCCCCATACAAAAAAGAGGCGAGTTACCCCTGTAAACATATATTTGTTCCACCTGACAAGAGTTCCATTGGAACAAATATTATATACATTGGCATATTAATATTTCTTCCTTTTTGGAACAAATATTATATAACATTTATTCCGTTATTTATGTAATATTTTTTCCTTTGGAACAAATCCTATGGTGAAACTTATATTCTGTTACAACCCCCATTCCCACCTGGGATAAAGGCATACAGAAATTCATATTGTTCCCACCTCTCAGAAATTTTGTGAATAAATTAATGTATAAAAACCCAGGTATCTGAAAAAAACATATGTCGGTTTTAGATAGTGCATTGGAGTCCCCAAACTATATGTCTTACTACTAAAAAAAAAAAAAGACATATCTCAGGGACTCCTCATTGACCTGTGATCATGATGAAACAATATTTTTTCTTGGCAAAAAATTGCTGTCGGGATTGCTGTGTTGACTTTCAACATTTTTTGTTCAAATAAATGTTGTTTTCATTTAATTTGGAGTGGGACTTTAGAGTTTGAATATGCCTATATGCCCTGTATTTATACCAACAAAGAATGGTTCCATGTCCCTATCCGTCACTGACCTGAAAATTATTCACAATGAATACAAGGGAGATAATTTGTTTCAGCTGTACACAGACTACATGCAGTTAACGTTTTCATCATTTTTAGACTTTGCATGCTAAAAATTTTACTTACCTGCTTGAAGTTCCAAGAAGCGTTTCTCATCAAGGGTGTATGTATCATTTGTATCCTGACCATCGAGATTGGCAACATAATCTTTTGCAGTTATCCATGTAAATGTTTTGGACAAATGAAAAGTTCGGGATAAACCATTACTACTTGTACTTTCATGTCCAATAGGCAACATAACTTGAACTGCCATTTCGACATCATCATTTTTGGAAGTTTTATCCCAATGGAAAATTGGGTAAGCACTTTTCCCCCGAACTGACTGTTTAATCAACCTTTTAATAATACCAAATGTATATTTTCCGTTATTCCACGAAGCAATTCGCGTATTTTGACAAACATCTGAACTTGTACTGGATCGTGCTGCTATGAATTTATCAAACACAACATAGTTACTGTAGAAACGACTATGTCTTGCCTGTTTGGGCATATAAAATTTTCCTTGCTCCCATCCGATAAACTGATTAATATGATACCATCTACCATGATAAAAAATGTGTGTATTCTTTTTTACTTCTGAATCGCCATGATCATTTTCATTAATTTTTGAACTTTTATCCTCATCAGAATTTTTTGAAGATTTTTTAACACTATGATCACAACAAAAGACAGAACCTGTAATTTTAATCTCAGATATTGGATGCATAACTTCCCCTTTGTTCCAGTCTGCTGTGTCTAGATTGATGTCATCTTCACAAGAAATAGTTTCACCCTGATTTGTTGAATCCGGGGTAGAAACACTGAAATTAGTAGCCAGGTCAAGTAAATCTGCCGAGTGAATTGTTTGATGATCGTTGCCTAAAGTTGTAATCATAATTTCATTTGTGTTTAAACTCTCAATTTCATCATTGTTCAATGAATTCAGTTCATTTGGATCATTTTCTAAGATATCAGATGATGTTGGGTTCATTTGTGAAAGATTATCTTTTATTTCTAACTCATTAATGTGGTTAAACTTTAATACTTGAGAGGCTAACAGTATCTGATGCATCCCAAGCTTCTGAGCTAAATTACATGCCATTGTATCAGCATTTTTCATTTCATCAATGATTATAGAGTCAATATTTTCAACAACTGTTGTACTTGATGGAACATAGTTCTGATCATGATAACTTGATCTGGTTTTTATATTTGGGTCTTTTTCTGTTTCAGCCACTTTCTGTAGTCTTCTGCAAATGTCAAGAAACTCGACATGACAAAAGTTATTTTTGGTACGAATGAAACACCTTGCTTTACTGAACACTTCCTCACATGCATTTGAACCCCAGGTCCATGGCTCAAATGGTTGTTCACATTTGCTTTTGTAATGATGTTTTGCAAACAAAATTAATGAATGTGATGCAATTATAACATCATGAAATGTTTGATCGGATATGAAATGTTTTTCCATTCTATAACCAGACAGTTTGGTCCATATTTTCCAAATTCTGAGGAATTGAACAAGGGTCCATGCATTCCTGATCCTGTGGGATACATGTAATTCTTTATCAAAATACATATTGTACATCATTGTACCCAATTGAAGAAAATATGCTGTTGCTTTATATTTATTTAAATTACTGTCAAGTAAACAATCCTGTACTTTCTGATTAAAAAGTCTGACTGCAGCATTTACATTTTGTTTATCACTGACTTTAATATCAGTTTTCCAGAGACCTAAAGTGTGTTTGTACTTATCATTGTCAGCTATCTCCATAAGGTGTTCTAACTGTGCTGTATGTAGCCCAAAAATCAAAAGCCTACGTACATTGAGAAGTTGGTTTCTCCATTTTTTTATAAGATGACGTGGATCAGGAAATGGGCATTCATGATGTTGACTTATGACATTAAAAGGTAAATAAAATAAAAAGTCATCACGGCATATTGATACACATCTATTGTCCTCTATTCCGTCAGGTTTAGAAAATTTATTTAAATAATATGATCTTACTTTTGAATCTCCATCAGCACCTAGTCCTAATATATTAATCCCATTCTCTTTTGCGCAGCCAATTGCATCCTGAATCCATGTTTCAACAGTTCTTTGATTTTCACCCTTAATTACAGGAGGTGCTGCTAAAATATAATAAGGAATGTTGCTCCTCATGGGATTAAGAATAAAGACATATGATTGTTGTGCAACAGCAAAATCCTTATCTTTGAAGATTTGAATAATGTCATCAGCTGAAGATATTTCAATTTTGTGTTCTGTGGCAAACCCAATAAGACTGTTCCCTCTGGCTCGTATAAGTGGTAAAATTGGAGTAGCATCAATAGCAACACTGAAGATTATATCTTCCAATTTCAAATTTGTAGGTAATATATTGTGATAAAATTGTGCAGCTTTTAAGAAAGCTTCAGGTGTCAGGGTATTTTCCACTTGAATAGCTTGTCTTGCTTTGATATACACTGTTGACATCCTGGGTCCTCCAAAATTCTTACTAATCAAATCAACTGTTGTTGGTCCACCATAATTAAGAAGAAGACTAAACATGTTCAAAGTTGTTTCACTCCAAGTTGGTCTTTTTTTGGATAAATTATGAATGATATCTTTAAGGAATTTAGATAGAAAGTCATCTCTGTCCATTAGAATTGATAGTTGAACCAAATTTTCTGTAGCACTGTAAGAGTCCTCATTCAACATCGATTTTTGTAGTTTTTCCAAAATATCATTGACTGAGTTTGATGTCCTTATCTGATTTTCTAAGTTAAAGATTTTTGTCAAAGTTTGGTATTGCTGAATCACAAAATTTTCAGTAATTGCTACTAAATCTTTATTATTGCTTTCAGTTTTCTCCAAATCAGTGGAAATATATGCTGACATTCGAACCAAATTTGAAAGGAAAACTTTTGGAATGTTGGTCAAAAGGTCTAATTCTGACAGTAAAAATTCTGCTTTTTGACAAAATGTGCTATGGATCCCCTCCATTGTGGTTGTAAGTTGTTCTTTAAATTGTTGGTTCTGTTGTCCTTCCGATATAAAGTAAAGTCTTTCCTCTGATATGATATTACGAAGCATCTGTCGAGATTTTGCAAGTTGTAGTTTTCTTTCATTTGATAAATGAATGCTTTCTTTATGTAGAATATCCTGTGCGATTAATGTTGGAATAGAAATCCTTGAACAAGATGGGACAGAGGGCTCTTTTGATAATTGTAACACATTTGTTGGAGCTAATTTACCTTTCCCTGCTGGATTGAAGAAATTATCTAATGTTGTTTTTTGAACAGTTGAAATTATTTTACAGGTTCCATCAGCTTCATCAATTACAGTCCACATAGATTTAGCTTTATGCTGTTCACTTGCTAGATGTCTCATAAGATTGCTGAAATGACCTTGTGACTTATATTCAATGGATATTTTACAAGGATTACAGAAAGCTTTTGTACTGGTAAGTTGAAAATGTCTGCCATATCCAGATTTTTCTATAGCTTTAATTAAATCCTCTGTTTTTCCACTTGAAACGATAGTAAATATAAATATTAAGAAAAATACACACAGAATCGACATTCTGTGATGAAAGGAAGCCTGCATATTGTATCTATGCCAGTTTCAGAAAGCATGTACATGTATTCCTTAAATAATGTTGAAACTCAGTTTGATCTTTTGATATTAATTACACACATCTGTTTACAGTTATGAAGATGAATTAATTACTTGGAAAGTAAACCCAACAGGAGATCTATTAGATATGGGAAAAGATTACATGTACATGTATCTTTATCACTATTTCTAAGTATTCTGTCAAATGTCAGTTAAGCCACATCAAATTAATTAATAGATTCTCATCCCAACCCGCCCCATTTTTTCTAAGCCCATTTTTTTTTTATTTTCAATTATTCTGAAATTTTCTTTAAATTCCTATCAATTTTAATGAAAATCAGTAAAAAAAATAAAATAAACCCCCACCCGCCCCAGATTTTTTGTTACAGCAGGATGAGAATCTAAAAATTAACTTGATAGGGTCTTATGACAATATTTTTTAAAATCCTGTTCTCTTGTTTTTACTATTATTTTGATTTTGAAAAAAATGTGTCCCTGTACAAATCATTGAAGTACATTTATAAATCATAAGGACTGGGGGTGCCATTTGAAAATTTCCCTATACAAGTAACTGTATTGATTTTTAATCACTTAGGGTCCTGTACCCATGAAATTCTAGACACAGTGCTAATTAGCATGTGTTAGCTTCAATGAACACATGGGAACTTCATTTTTCATTTAACATTAGAAAGAGATAGTAGAAGTTTATTTGTAATGGGTGAAGTTTTAGATATAACTGTGGATTCTTCGGAATTTGATTTTGAACTTGGTACTGAGGAAAGTGATACACAAACTGACAGTCCAGTAGATTCGCATAATATAGATATGCAGTCTGAAACCTCAGACAATGAACAAGAGATGCCAATACTGAAAAGGCCAAAAAGGTCTGCCCCCAATTGGAATAGGGGGAGACAATATTTCTCAGAGAGTAATGAGTTTGATTATGATGATGAAGATAAAGACAAGGATTTTGCTCTTCCAGCAGATGAAACTGAGCAATCAAGTGACAGTGAAAAAAGTGAAAAAACAATAATGAAGACACATCATCTGTAATTGATGATAATGGACCTCGTGGTGATAGTGAACATCATGATGAAAGTGTCAGTCATCATACTGAGGAGGAAATAACAGCAAATAATCAAGGAAACCAATCAGATGAAAGCTCTGACAGTACAGATAGTTCTGAGATGAACATAGATGTTGTGACAAGACTTTTTATCAAAAAGCTCTAAAAGGCATTTCACAAAGACAAGCTGCAAAGCTGATACTGAATTGCTCTCAGTCTAATTTATCAGAGGCTATTGGAAAGGCAAAGAGGCTAAAAACTTCAAAAAGTTTTGTCTTTAAGAGGGAAAGAAATTTACAAACAGATGGAAAAATGGCTGAGTGATCATTCTGCACAAAGAACTGTTGCACAAAAGAATGCACAGCAGAAAAGTAAGTTTACTTATTGATTATTTATGTACATGAAAATCTTGACCACATTATTTATTGTCACCAAATGTCACTATTTGCATTTGGAACAAAAAAAATATTCTTCAAATCCAAATTAAATAATTAATGTTCATGACAAGTAAGATTAGAATATTTATTTTCACCAAGTTCACCAACTGCTCAAGCACCCCACACACCCCTAAAAACCAAAAAGGTTTCCCCTTAATAATGATTTAAAAGTATTCGATATGGAATAATCTATTCTAATATCTTATAAATTATCCAGTATCAATTCAAACACTATTTATAAATATGGTTATCAGTCCAGAATTCCTTTTTCCTTTATTTTCAATTCTGTTAACCAGAAATATAAGAATTTCCTATTCCTTATTGGCATAGTTTCCTAAGCTTTTAACACAATAGCTTTCGAGCTTTTCCTACAAGTAGAAGCAGTTGATTTGGGTATCCTGAAAAAATAGCCCCCACCTCCACCCCCACTCCCACCCCGTCTTAAATTTGTGACAATTAAGTATTTATAATAAGATTGAAACTACATTGGTAGGTAAACAGAATTACATTATAACATGGATATTACATCAAGTATGGTAATAGATTTCTGGGGGTAGCTTTGACAAGTACTTTCTATATTGACCCCACTTACCGATAAAAAAAAACTAAAATTTCAGAATCAGATATATTGGCTCATTGTTCTTTTTTTTATAGAGATATTGTCTCAACAGTCAACATGCTCAAGAGGTAGAGAAAAAATGTAACCTGATTTAGATTTTAATACCATTCAAGGTAAATTAAAAAAAAAAAAATTGTCAAACTTCATCAAGAAAATGGGTCAGACTCAAATGGCTAGGTGCATTTAGAATATTACATCAAATGATGGTTGTTGTGTAGGTTCATTAATGTGGACCTTTGAAAAGTTAAATATCTAACAAAGTGCTGAACAAGTATGGAAAAAAGGCAACACTGAGAGCAGCATGATCCAACCGCATCACATTTAACCAGCAGAATTAATAACAAAATAATAAGGTTACTGTTAATTTAATTTCTGCATGTGACCTCTCGACAACTTATGTCTCGTCTAATCAAAAGATTTGGAATACAATTAATCAAATCTTTGTAAAATCTAATTGAGAACAAATATCCAAAAAAGATCTAAATGAAAATGAGCAATTGTTGAATGATCTGTAGGAAAACTTCAGTAGCACAATGCCAAAAAGCAAACTTAATAAAAATTCATCAATAATCGAGAAAAAAAAATACAGTTCATTTTATTTTGTTTGACCCGTTTTGTCTGATTTTAATTGAAAATGGTGTAATTGTTTCAATTTTCTATTTAAACATGCTATAAGAAACCTACAGAAAAGAAGAGGCTCCCAAGAGCCTGAATAGCTCACCTGGTCCATGGCTAACACATACAGTCAAAATAGTCCCAATATTTAAGGGTCTCATTTTCAAGTTGATAATGTTATATGATCCAACCCCTGCAAAATATGACCATGGATGACCATGGTTGACCAATTATGTCTTTTCGCTCCAAAAAAATTAACAAATAAAATATTTTGCTGGAAAGGGCAATAATTTTTTTTGTTATTTTGGACTTTTTTAGTTGGGTCCTTAGGAGAAAGGCAAACAAACTCAATTTTATTCTATTATTTTTGTATTGATGATCATGAAGACAATAAATTTATGTTCCCTGTTTATCAGATGTAATTTTTTCTTTCAGTGTCAAAACCAAATCAGAAAAAGAGTGGAGGAGCACAGTCAGGAAGAGGAAAAAAGAATATACACTTTAGTTTTGTACAATTGTGTGTTTTAGTTGAATTGTACAAAAAGGATAGTAGACCTTCAAAACAAAGAAAATCTTTAATTGGTGAAACTTTGGGAATTGAAGTTGAACAAGTTACAACATGGTTCAACAATCAAAGGGCAAGAAACTTTAGTGCTAAAAAATTAGTGGAGAAAATGAAAAGAGAGGGGCAAAAAGAAGTAATCCCACAGTCATGGAGTGCGCTTTTGACTCAGTGAATAGCATTTTATTTGTTTATAACAAAATTAAGAATTTTTGTATGTAAATGGATTTGAGGTTAAATTTACTGTGTAAAGATACAAAATTATTTTACCAAAGAAAATATGGGATATTAATTTTCGTTTTTAAAAAAACACCAGTCATCATGGTCATGTAATTCAAATTATGAGTTTATAGATATATGGTATGTTCCTGTAGACCACGCTGAAGATGTTAAATTCTGATTCTTATACATGTATGATCAATTGCAAGTACATATATAATGAAGTTTGTGTTCATTTTCATCCAAGAAACCATTTTTGTCAAACCTGTTAAATTTCAACATAAAAATCCAAATTAGCTGTGGCTGAAAGCATTTCTTTATCTATCCTGTACCCTGATGTGATTTCACTTAGTATTTGTAATCTCAAATGAGAATGGACAATACTGTTTTCCAGAAAATTAAAAGGCCAATCCAATGGGTCCTAAATTTGCCCTACCCCCCATTTTCCATCATTGTTATTTATCTCTCATGTAATTATCCAAAATGAACAACTGATTTCATATCATGCTGAGCTATTACTCTCCAATTAGTGATTGGTTCCTTGTTGTTTGACAATACATGTACAGTGGGTGTGCAATTTAAAACTTAATTGTTTTATTTACTGTATATTATGTAAATTAATTGTGCACCAGCTTAGTCAATAATCGTATTATATTATTTGTATCCATATGTTTTTTTATGTACATTTGTTTATTGGTTTTAAAGAAATAAACTATATCTATCTATCTACTATCTACCTATATATCTATCTATCACAATACCCGACTTACAGTTAGGCCACATCAAATTAATTAAGAGATTCTCATCCCCACCTGCCCCATTTTTTCTAACCTCAATTTTTATTTCATTTTCAATAATTCAGAAATTTTCTTTAAATTCCTATCAATTTTAGTGAAAATCAGTAAAAAAAGATTGGAAAAAACCCGGCCTCCACCCCACCCCTGATTCTTATACGCCCATCTAAAGATGGACGTATTATGGTATACCCTCCGTCCGTCCATCTGTCCGTCCGTTAACTTTTTGGTTTCCGGAGATTTTTTCTGTAACCGCTCGACATATTGATTTCATATTTGGTATATGAGTATATCTAGGTGAGATACAGATCAAGTTCGAATTTGGTTCCGGTCGGTTGATTTTGTACAGAGTTATGGCCCTTGGAATTAGTGAAATTTTGAAAAATAAAGGTTTCCGGAGTTTCTTTCTGTAAACCCTTGACGTACTGATTTCATATTTGGTTAATGAGTAAATCTAGGTGAGATACAGACCAAGTTCGAGTTTGGTTCTGGACGGTTGATTTTGTACAGAGTTGTGGCCCATGGACTTAGAGAAATTTTGAAAAATATAGGTTTCCAGAGTTTTTTTCTGTAACCGCTTGACATATTGATTTCATATTTGGTATATCAGTATATCTAGGTGAGATACAGATCAAGAATAAGTTTGGTTCCGGTCAGTTGATTTTGTACAGAGTTATGGCCCTTGGACTTAGTGAAATTTTGAAAAATATAGGTTTTCGGAGTTTTTTTCTGTAACCGCTTGACATTGATTTCATATATGGAATATACGTATATCTAGGTGAGATACAGATCAAGTGGGAATTTGGTTCCAGTTGGTTGATTTCGTACAGAGTTATGGCCCTTGGACTTTAATTTGATATTTATAATTGTTAAAAAGTTCGAGTTGACAGTGGACGGGCGTATCATGCGCTCTTTGCGCAGCAGTTTATTGTGGATGAGAATCTACAAATTAACTGGGACTAACTTGAAAGGGCCTTACATATATTTTCTTAATTGTTTAAAAATATTTAAATGATACCTTCCTGCAGTTTTAACCATACATGTATGTTTGGTTCTCATTTAGGAAATATACTATGATTTTATTCATTTAATTACATTTTTCAATAAATATATTCATTTTCTAGTAGTTTGAAAATGGAAATATTTTTTGTCAATATTGTATGTCAATTGATTGCTTGTTGTTGATTACTCCTCAGTTTAAGATTTATATAAGTAAAATATTTGCACTGCTGTGGTTTTATCTTCAACATTTTTTTCTGCAATGGTCTTTTGTTTTCTCTTTAGAATCTTAATGTGCAAATTGTACATTTTAAAGAAATTTCTATCATTATAATTAAGGAATATTTTGTGAGATTAATTAATGGAAATTTTAAAGTCGTCCAGTGAACCACCAATCTTTAATCTCTTTATATAAAAAAATTTACTAGCAATAATTTTGTGTCTAACTGTTTTGAAAATGAATTATCTTTAAACTGAGGATCACATCTAGATTTCCTCCTATGAAGATTTTGATATTTGTACTCTATTTTCAATTTTACTACATGTAATTCTTTGTTTTTGCACAACAGAATTTTTCTCACAAGAATAAAAGGTAATTTTGATCAAGTGTTCTTTATTAGATTTAAGCCAAAATTAGACAATATTTTCAATGAAATGAATGAAAATCATCATCAACTTCAAAAAATGTGTCGGGCAAGTCAACATCAGATCCAAGCAGGCCACCAGCTGGAAACATAGTTTAACATTGAACTGTATTGGAAAACATATTCAGAGACCTTTCTCTCTGACACATACTTGGTTATTATTTGGAATCAAACTTGGTCAAAAATGTTCTTCATTGACTGTCTTTGAAAAATAGGTCTTCCAAGTCATTGTCATATCCAAGTCCTATCCAAATTATTATACCCCCCGCAAACAAAGTTTGGGGGGTATATAAGAATCACCCTGTCTGTCTGTCTGTCTGTCCGTCTGTCCGCCTGTCTGTCCACACTTCTCGTAAGCACAACTCCTCTTAAACCACTTGAAGGATTTTGATGAAACTTTACACAAAGGAAGGACATTATAAAGAGATTTGCATGAAGGAATATAATTATTGTCTGAAACCAGGAAGGGGAGATAATTCGACTTTGACTTTTCGTTGATTCCCTATTTATGGGTTACCTCGTAAGCACAACTCCTCTTAATCCACAGGAAGGATTTTAATGAAACTTTACACAAAGGAAGGACACTATATCCAGATGTGCATGAAGGAATATAATTATTGTTTGAAACCAGGAAGGGGAGATAATCCGACTTCGCCTTTTCGTTGATTCCCCATTTATGGGTTACCTTGTAAGCGCAACTCCTCTTAAACCACTCAAAGGATTTTGATGAAACTTTACACAAAGGAAGGACACAGGACACCATATGGAGATGTGCATGAAGGAATATAGTTATTGTCCAAAACCAGGAAGGGGAGATTATTGGACTTTGACTTTTCGTTGATTCCCCATGTATGGGTTACCTCGTAAGCTCAACTCCTTAAACCACTTAAAGGAATTTAATGAAACTTTACAAAAAGTAAGAACAATATATGGAGACGTGCATGAAGGAATATAATTATTGTCAGAAACAAGGAAGGGGAGATAATTTGACATTGAGTTTTCATTGATTCCCTATGTATGGGTTACTCGTATGCACAACTCTTCTTAATCCACTTGAAGGATTTTGATGAAACTTTAGGCAAAGGAAGACCACTATAATAATTAAGATGTGTTAAATGTCAAATAGGCTGAAAAAAGGTGAATTTTATATTATGTCTGATTTAGACAGAGTGTTTTTCATTGGAACCCTTGGGAAAGTTTTTTCTTGAAGATTATATCATTATGTCCATACTTGTATTGTGTCCATACTTGTACTGTGTCCACACCTGTATTGTGTCCACACCAACTTAATTTTGCACTTACCATATCGATTCAGGATTCAATGAGTGGGGGTATCTTTGGCTGCCATTCGGCTACAGCTCTTGTTTAAACTTGGGACCCTCTTGAATAACATATATTCAAAGATCTCCTTTGAAAAATGTGTCTAGTAAGTCAACACTATATCAAAGATGATTGCAATGGGAAGCATAGTTTTACACAGGACCCTACAAAGATCATCTCCTTTGGCACATTGGGCAGTTATTAAATTGAGGTCGTATTAGTAGAAATAAAAAAAAGAACAGAAGTTATTGAAAATGAGAAAATGAGACCCTTTATCTTGAGGTTATTTGTACTATCTATGCCAGTCTTGGACTAGGTGAGCTACAGACTCTCGAGAG
>MJUU01020971.1:59499-74546 GCA_002080025.1 Modiolus philippinarum | reverse complement strand
ATGCCAATTTGTTGTTTTTTTAGTCGTTCCGATCGACTGATCATTATTTTTAGCTTGTCTATTAATAGGACACCTGTTTGTTGATTCGATACAAAATGGCGGATTTGACTGATATTGGGTCACGCCAAATTGTTTGCCTCTTGTGCCTCGAAACAATGCTTACAGAGTGTATTTTTTATTTGGAACATTTCATACGTTTACAATGAGCAATATTACAACCAAAATCGAATGATTTATTTTGTTGAATGTGTATTTTTTCAATCGTCGCACGAAGTTTATTTTTTTATGACAGCATCTTCGTGAGAACATACTCTGAATTTTCTCATTTTTTTCCGTCTTAATGCTTGATGAAAATGTCTCGTCCATTTTATTAGACGCAATAATAGACGGAAATGAAGAAATTTCAACCGATGCAAGTTCTTAAAAGAATAACACGAATCCCAGCGCTTTTTTTCTGCGATCGGTGCAATTTAGGTACCCTGTGCAATTTGGGTACCGTCACGTTAATCGTAACGATTTGAAGATTTCGAGGAGCTGCCTTTCAGATATAAAGATGTTCGATCAAGATAAATAAACACATAATGCAATACGCATCACTGACTTAACGGAACGCGTGATGACTTTTTTTAAAGCCGATGGTGTACCCATTTTTAAAAACAAAATGCGACCAGACCTAATAGATTATGAGTAATTTACATTATGCAATACACCTTAAGCATTTGAAGCTGATGAAATACCCTCTAGTTCAAATTACACATAAGCAATACACGTAAAAAAAATTTTGCATCCAGGAGTCGTAAACAAATAATGAAACTTGTAAAGAAATGAACCAGTAAAACAGTAAATAATCAAATCAAATTTTATCTTTTAAAGCAATACGCCTCAAAGGTTTGGCGTTCAGGAGTCGTTACCAAATAATGAAACTTGTAAAGAAATGAACCAGTAAAGCAGTAAATAATCAAATAAAATTTTATCTTTTAAACATCTGTAGATAATTAAAAAAATCCTCCCGAAATGAATAAAGTCATAAACAATATGAAAAAGAAAGGAAATGGGGTAAATGTCAAGGAGACAACATTCCAAGTACGATCTCAAATCTGTGTTGAAATAACATAATGTTGGATGACAGAATTTACACAAAACGACTGTAGCATCAGTTACTGTTATTTTTCCATAAATAATATAAACCTGACTAAACATGTCTTACAATTCCTTTGTCCTTTCGTGTGATAATAATTAATCTTTTTTCCACCTCTTGCAGAAAGTCATTCATTTTCTTTGGATTTAGAAAGTTACAACTGCCCTTCTGTATTTATTCATACGGTTAGTAAGAAGTAGCTCTAAATCTGGACTGTTTGCGTTCGTCTACATCCTTTCAGATTCCTTCAGAATCTAGTAATTAAAAGTTATACTGTACAAGACTCTGTCATAAAATAGTTGACCATAAGATAAACAGAATAAAATAAGTTTTGTCAGGACTATAACTTTTTTGTCTGTTGAGAATGCTTTTGATATTTTGAATGTAGAGGTAACACTACAACACGATGTGTCTTGTATCATGGTTCGTGACCCTTGACCTTGAACTTTGGTCTCGAGGTCGAATTATTGCTTTCCTTATGACAGAGTCTTGTACAGTATAACTTTTATGTCTTTTGAGATGGGCTCTTGTATTTGGCATGAAGATCAATCAAAATAAAAAATCCCTTAAATATGTGCATACCTCTTTTGAATTATAATACCCACACTGCCTTATCATTTTTGCAAAAAACACGCAGCCTGTTCTGACCGTCCGACAATCATTTTGAAACGTCTTTGGTAAAAAATGTCTTCAACCATATGGAAAATATCCCATTCCGTGAATCCCACATTTGCAATAAATTTAAAATGAGCAAAGTCCAAGAATATAATCAATAGGTAACCTTTGAAAATATGTCCCGGATCTGGCTATTACATTTCGTCGAAACAATGTTGTATAATTGAATAATACATACAGTTTTCAATGTGATCAGTGATAATTTGCTCCTACCCGTTCTTCTCCACTTCTGATTGGCTAAAAAACAACATATATATACTTCTTTGGAGATACATGAATTCAGCATTAGCTACACTGTGACATACAATACAGTCTAGGAATACATTCGATTTAATGGAGATTTATGAATATCTTAGGCCAAGACAAGTTAATTCGTTTCTTTTTCTCGTCATACAAATTACAACAAAAACAAAACCTCAAACACAAGTCAACGTAGAATTCCCTATTCAATAAAATTGCAGAAGTACTAGTAAATTAGAAAAAATAACAATGTTCAGATCTCTATTGCGATTATTTCACTTAAATGTCTTCCTCATCATCTGACTTTTATATATTCTCAAAAACTTGGTATTCCTCCTTATGTATTCCATTTCATGTGTGTTATTTTGTGATATTTTTGGTAATGAGTACTTCTTTTTGGACTACTTTTGGATTGGCCCATATTATTTACTTCTAATGCTGCTAATGAGATGTTACTCTTTGAAACACGTGAACAGCATAACCAAATTTACTGTTTTTTATGTATTTACTGGGTATTTTTTGTATTTATCAGCAGCAACTGAAATTTTTTTCGTTGCTTTCCTCTTTTGTCCCGCCGTGCGCGGTCCCGGCTTATGAATAGGCCCGCAGCATCCTCTGAGCTTGGAGTATGAGTCTTCCTAACAGAGGACCCCGAGGGAACCCCGGGATATAGAAATAGGACCTAGTATCTCCGGCTTGCGGGGTGTGACCCCTCCTAAACGAAGGTTGACCCCGAAGGTCCCGGGACATATAGAAATAGGACCCATTCCGTGGTTGTGCGGGATTAATAAATACACAATCCATCTTCCTAACAGAGGACCCCGAGGGAACCCCGGGATATAGAAATAGGACCTAGTATCTCCGGCTTGCGGGGTGTGACCCCTCCTAAACAGGGGCTGACCCCGGGGGTCCCGGGATATAGAAATAGGACCCATTCCGTGGTTGTGCGGGATTAATAAATACACAACCCATCTTTTGGATGGGATGTAAACTCAGGTCCACGTGTTGGAAGAAATGCCACGCTTCCTGCACGTTAAAGAACCCTTGTAGCAAGCTTTTTTTGAGTGGTCCGTAGGTGATCGGCTACAAGGCTAAATTCTCCGCCCTTTCGATTTCACCCTACTTTTCTCGTCTTGATATAGCTGAAATACTGCTGAGTAGACGTTAAACAATATTCAATCAATCAATCTTTTGTCCAAGTCCGAATTTCTCAGAACATAACCACTGTGTCTGGGTGAAATATATATCTCATACTAAAAATATGCAAAATATTAATACATAAAAATGGATGGTTTAGCCGTGTTTTTCTTCTCTGTATGAATCCGGTGAAAAGGATGAATTTAAGCTGTCAAAGAAATAATATCACTTCTAATTTGAGAGTCCGACATAAAACTTACAAGTGAATGGAGTTTTAAATAAATAATTGACACCATTAGTATATACCATATGTAAATAAGCAACCGAAAACCATCAACCAAAAGTAAGTGGAAATCTTACATCGAAAACACGACATAAGGAGCCCTGTAAGAACTGTTGGTGGAGCAGGTGCACCGGTAGAGTAGGCATTTCTTTTTTTCTCATAAGGCACTCGCCGGTATTAATGATGTCAATCTGGTAGTAAGTAAATCTAGTAAAAGGATGAAATTAAGCTACCAGTTGGCAAAATTGTAGAAGAATTGAAGATTTTGTTCCTATTTTTCTAACGTTTTCCTATATAGGAATGACCAAAAGTGGCTTGACAGCCTGAAAATGTGTTAGGGAATGACGGGCGGAAGGACAAGGTGAAAAAAAACAAAGTTATCGGCAAACAGGAAGTAGTTGAGTGACAGACTAGAAAAGGGGAGACATGGTACAACTCGCCATACTTAAACTTCAGACTAAATATCAAACACTACATCATGCACAAGATGAGAAATCCTTGATGAAAAAATGTGTTACAGAATGACGGACGGAAGGACAAAAAAAACAAAGTTATCGGCAAACAGGAAGTAGTTTGGTGACAGACTTGAAGAGGGGAGACATAGTACAACTCGCCATACTTAAGCTTCAGACCAAATATCAAATCATTATTATAGATGGAAGCTGACTTGACCGAAAAATGTGTTACGGACTGACGGACGGAAGGATAAGGGTAAAACAGTATACCCCCTCCCCTTCGGAGCGGGGGTATAATAGTCAACAAACTTTGATCTGTTGTCAAAGTTAGGAAGATTCCTCTACATTTTGAGTTATGAGAACTATTTTTAAATATTTGAGTACAGATCTTCGACAAAAGAAATGGAACTCTATTTTTTTTTCTTATATATTTCTTGTAAAATAACTTGTTAAAATATATTGTAGTTCTTATCCAGTTTCACTGAAATTATCACACAATACTAAGAATGTCAAGTCTAATTGATGTCTATTTGGACAACATTTTCTGGCATGCAGTTTTAAAAAATCAATGATTTAAACACAAAGTTTAAAATTTAGGTTCACAATTCCCTAATTTTTCAAGTAAAACTATGATGTCAAAGTTTTACTACCTGTTTAAAATGCCGATTTTTGAAACTACAATTCAGAAAATTGTATTGAAATAAACAAATGAACTACATAACATTATGAGTTTAACAGTGAAAATTGAAATGGAATCAGATAAGAATTGACTTCACAATATTTTTTGAAAAAAATGTGATTTTATATGAAATATATAGGTAAAAAAAAATTAGCATCCAAGATCTGTAGATCAGATAAAAAAATTTAGGAAATTCTTTTCTATATCTCCATTAAGCTTACTCACAATCAAAATTACTATATGAGGGCAAAACGTCAATTTATTATCATCTATTTATCTGTTCATTTTCAATGATTGAATAATGATGAAACAAAGAAAAAAATCCATATATAAAAAAGAGAGTTAAAAAAACATCCATATACACTAATTACATGTTAAGGTCAACCGTAGCATCTGGGTCAATGTCTACATTGTTTAATAAAGGAAACTATAAACCATAATAATACAAGCAACATTTGACAAAAAAACTTTTTTTTTATTTTATGTTAATTAATAATGATAAATTTTTGTATGTCTGTACTGTTATGTAATGCAACATGTAGGCATTGCAAATCTTGTATCTTGTAAGATATATTTGCTGGTGGCACTTCCTTTTTACATGAAAGTGGTCGAAAGAAGTGGTCGAGTACTCTTATCTTTACTGTTGTTCACAGTTTGCCATAAAACAACCGCTAATTGATTGAATGTAAAACTGTGTGACGAGGATTGCGCGCAATGTTCAATATTTTCATACTTCACTGATTTGTTTAAAAAGATATTACCAATTTTTTTAAGAGAGCTGAAAAGTTCAGAATACATATAAACTTCTGAATTGAAATCATTTTGAATACTGCCAACTTGCCTTCGATGTCTTCTAAAAAGTCACGCCGCAAGCTAACAATCGCAGTTTCAGTTTGGTGATCGTTACTCACTGGTTCTGATGTGGTATACTGAAATAGCTTTTCGAAAGCATCTTTGTCTAATTTTTTATCCTCAAACAGGAACAGCTTTCGAAGGCTCCCTATGTTTTCCAGCACACCTAATGTTTGCAGCCCGGATTTAAATCTGAAATACAAAATGCTATTCTCAACAAAAATCGTAACACTAGCAGTTCAGTAACCAGGGTAACTTACAATTTCTGCTGAAGAGTATGCGTAGAATAGTTTGATCTTTTGAAATAGATACAAGATACAATCTGTTTTGGACATTCATATAAAAAGCTAGTTTAGTGTATGGAGACAAGTCTACAGCTGCATAAGTCATCAGGTTAACTGGATTTTTTTAAAATATGATAAATGCATATCTAGTCATATAAAATATCTCATTTACTGCAAAAGATAGTTATACTTGGCAATTCCAGAAAATGGCTTTTTACATGTAAATAGCCTTTTTGATAAAATAAATTCCTTACAGTTATGTATACGGTACCAAAGAAAATTCAATATGCCCAAATTTGCATGACGAAAATTCGCATGCCAACAGAAGTACAAAATACAATGTACATATTCCATTTTCACCACTCTAAAATGCATGACGAAAATTCGCATGCCAACAGAAGTACAAAATACAATGTACATATTCCATTTTCACCTCTCTAAAATGCATGACGAAAATTCGCATGCCAACAGAAGTACAAAATACAATGTACATATTCCATTTTCACCACTCTAATGCTTGACTTGTCCTATCAATTAGATACGAATGGACGGCCTTTTGTATCAGCTCTTCTGCATCATCTGCATTTTTACAAGAAAAATAGTCTATTCCTGCATATTCAAGGAAGGACGAAACCTTAACTAATGCCTTCTGAAAAGTGGTCACTGTTTTAGCATTTAAAATAAGCAACAAAAAAAATGTCCATTAATATATATAGAAAGTGGCTGTAAGACTCACCTCCCAAACATTTTCCATATAAATTTCATATACACGTGAGAACAAAATATCTGCTACATTAATTTTCAACCGACTTTAGTAAATTTAAAACCAATAAACTCAGAATGATGTGCAGTTCTAGAAAGTAATGATTAAGTGTGTGAATAAATATTATTTATCGCCAACCAAGCAATTTTCAACAGTATCGGTTAGACATAAAAGCATAATTGAAATGATAGTCTGACTTTTTTAGTGCTGGCACGCCATAGTAACAGTCCACTCGAAGGCGTATCACCCTATTCGGACACCTTATTTTGACTCTGAGCCATTCAATCTTTATTAACGGACAAAAAAACAAACAAACAAATACCAGTTTTAAGACAGTGACAGCCTTTTACCGCCACCCGTCAAACAACTTGCGATAATCAGAATCTCGGATTTTTTGTATTAAAAATCATGTATCAGATACTTTTCAGTTAGCATACGTCTTGCAGTGACAATCTACATTTATATCCTGCTCCTGTAAAGGGATGTAAACTGGAGCTAAACGTTACTCGGGGGGATTGTCCAAAAGACACAACCTCTTCGATGTTTGAAAAACTGGATGGTTCCTACCAACAAAGGGTTTCCATTGTTGTATTATTATTTTTTTTTAGTTTGGTTAATTAGGTTCCAAGAAGTCGTGTAACATGTTGAGTGTGAATATCTTGCACATGCAACTGATTTATTATATGAATGATTCTAATGGTATAAATAGGTTACTGTTTTTCTTGGACATCAAATAATAGTTTTTGAGGTTATTTAGCATAGTTGTGTTATATAGTGTGACAATACTATTTAAATTAATATGATAGCTTTGATCTATTAATTCAATCAAGTGTACTCTCGTCTAAAAACAAGTGATGAACCATGTTTTAAACAACGGCAGAACAATGCAAGTTGTTCCATTTGCTTAATCTTATCATGGATTTTGTTCAATGTACATTTACTCCATATCCCTTTATTTGTTTGTATAGATATGTTGCGAGAAGAATGTAATGTTTAAATGAAGGAGGTTAAAGTTTTGTTTAATTTCATATAGGAAACTTTGTATTAAAAATTGCCGACTTTTATTTAAGTTTACTTTCTGCAGATGGCCATTATAAATGCATTCAGGTGACAAGTATTCTTTTCCTGCCAAATGAACAAAACGAGTTTGCTTGGTAAATAAATCAATCACCGATTTCATTTTTTTTCAGTCCTTGCTACCATTTTAGCATTCATTATGATAAGATGAATTTTCTGTAATTGTAGAAGGAGGGGTCGTTGTGGTTATGATATTGAAATGCAAGCTGTTCGGTATCATTTTTGGAGGACAAATTCATGCATTCCTTATTTTCATGATTTATTTTCGAAAAAGTGTACATATTGTTACATTTGTTTACAGTTTTTGGCACATTGTTGGTGATTATTATCATCTGCATTTGGAGAAAAAGAAGAAGGTCATCAAATCAACTAATTCAGATTCAAGTGATGTTGTTATTTTTTAACAAAGCCCACAGCAATTTATGCAACAAATGGCTGAATTATAATTAATTTTATTTTAGAAAACTTGAAAAGAAAAAGATAATACTTTCATTGATGGTTATTGTTTATGGAGTCCGTCAGCTTTTAGTATTTGTTAACGGGCTACAAAATCCTGGACAGTCGATTCAACTACCACAACCCAACCCTCATTTTGCACCGTCCTTACCAGCACAACAACAACCATAACCAGCACAACATCAACCATTACCAGCACAACACCTTAGAAGAAGCGGTAGAATGCGTAGGCAACCCCGTTGCTTAATACAGAGTATTTAATGTACATTTCTTTTGGAGTGCAATATTGTTATTTTTTGGTGTACAGTAGTGATTTGAGCACAATAAAGAGTATTTAATGTAACATTTCTTTTATGGGATTTTTTGAAAATATTGATTATACAGCCCATTGTCTAACATAGTTAGTAACTACATCTACAAAATCATTTTCTAATTAAATGAAAAGCTCTCTTACTATTTTTACATTAACACAATTGAATGTTTCAAATTTTATGCCCTTGATGCCAAGGTTTATTTTCTCACACTTTGATTATACCAGAAATTGCTTGCATCATTATGAAGTTCTGTTTTTCCCATAACAAAGTTTGGGATTAGGTTTCACTTGATAGATATAAGTAACCGAAATATTCATGGTTATTTTAATTTGTTTACAATACTTGAATGACATGTTTACATACCCAAAGGGGATTTTTGTCATTAATAACTTGGTGACAAGTATTTTGCTGTACATAGACTAGACTAATAATGTTATTGATGTGATGATAGCCCAAGGTTGCATTGGATTAAAAGTTTTGTTTTAATTGCATATTTTTTTCATACGTCTGGCAGATGTATATACATCCAAAATATATGACAGGAAAGATGGAACTTGCTAGTAAATAATAAATTACATGGAATACAATCAGAAGTTGGTAAAGGTCTTGGTTCGCCTGGACAAAATCGGAAGGAACAAGTTGTTTTGACAAGGTGTCGAATCGGACAAACGCGAACAACTCATGGAAGACCGACCTGAGTGTATTCAATGAAATCCGAGGTCGATATGCTTTTCTAGGTCGATATAACATAATATCGACCTCTAACACATGCTGTAATTGTTATATTATTAATTTACAAGAAAGAACTAAAAAGACTTAAAATAAAGAAAGCCTATATTTCACAAATGCATATACAGTTGTATAAACCTTTAAGGATATATAATTGAGTTTGATCTTTAAATCCTATAAATTTCACACAAAAAAAGATTTTACTTTATGTAAGTAAAATTTCATTTCATCCTATTAAATAATACTTCTATGTTAGTTACTGATGTGAAAGATTATTTTGGTCTATGTTTAGTAACGTGCGATATAGCAATATCAATTTATACAGGGAGTCATGTGACCACTTCTCCGCCAATTAAATTTCTCAAACGATATCAAATTAATAATATTAGTTTACATTATCCAAGTTTTAAATTTCATTAAATCTAATTTATCTTAAATTGATTATCGTACGATTTTACCTTTTAGAAGTTATTTTATCTGTACATAGCCATACGTTTTATATGACCGTTTTAGTTGTATATTCATAATATCATCAACAGTTCACGCCACGATATAGCTGAAATATCGCTGAAGTTGGTGTTAAACAACAACCAATCAATCAATCATCTTCCCGCCAATTACGAGCGCCGGTTCAGGTAAACAATGGGTGAAAAATCGGACATTTATCAATGCAAAGATTTCGGAGACATTGCTAAGTGCTTTCAGAAACTACATCTGCATATCAACAGTGAAGTTGAGGCCCTGAGAGAGAAACAAATAGAAATTCAAAACCGCATGGATGTGATTGAAAATCAGGCCGAGTTTATGCACTCTGAGCTTCAGAAAATACACAATAAACACCCTGATATGGATGCGAAAATATGAGAGGAGTCAACAGAGAGATTAAAACTTGAGTTGTGGGGACGGAAGTGGAACGTTATTATTCGAGGAATAAAGGGGCTGCCGTAACCAGAGAAATGCCTAAAGTTACTGATGCTCTTGTGAGACAGTTTCGTATTGACACGTTGAAGTTTGATGCACAGAGGGCAAGATCTCTACCTATCACTGCCGTTCACCGCTTACCCTCGGGTGATCCAACAAAGCGAAACGTTGTACTGAGGCTCTCAAGTGTGATAGATTGGGATGATATTTTACATGCTGCCACAAAATTAGATCCCAGTTCGGGGTTCAATGTGGTACCAGATTTACCGCCTAGCCTTGCTACTGAAGGAAAGAAGAGAAATGTCGCCGTCAACACGCAAAAGAACAAAACTAATATACTTACAAGCTCCGACTTTCCTAAAGCTTGTCACTAAAACGTAGGATGTTCATGGCGCTGGATTCAGCGATATATACAAAAATCAAATCCCAAAACTTTGTTCCTTACTCCCATGTGTATACACAACAAGTATAAGGATTCCTTGTTATAACATTATGTTAATCAATCAAAGATTGAAAATCAAACACTTGGTACTAATTTAATAGAAATACTCGAAATAAAATATTTTGTTTTGTGTTTTTTTTTTTCAAGGAAAATACTGTATCCTAACTTTAAGGGAAAAAAAATTTTGAATTAATTGAAAACCTAAAATGATATTCTAACACGAAAAAGAATTACAATTTTTTAAAACTACAGAAATTTTTAGAATGGCGAATTATTTCAAATGAAACATTCAGATTATTTTAACTTTGAAAGTAACAAATTTAATGAACTATTTATCAAATTAAAAAAGTCTTAAACTTGACAAATAGAAATGCCACACTATACCTTTTTTGTTGTTGTTCTTAATTCACAAATACTTAAAAAAAGTAAGCTACATTCTTACTTGTCCTCCACTTTACGCTTTTTAATCTTCTTTTCTAATATGTCATTCAGCGATTTCAAAAATTCATCAAGGTCCTTTGCATCTCCGCGTAATTCACTTATGACAGTTTCATCTTGCAACTTTCCACGTATCAAAGTCCTTTTCCTTGTCAGTTTAAGTATGATTGTTTATTCCTCAGTTTTCTCATCGTCTGGAGTGGTAGTTTCATTTGTGTCCTACTCATACTTCACTGTCTCTGTGTCAGAGACACACTTTATAGAATCGTCGGAGTCAGACTCATATATCAGAGTTTCAGTGTCACTTTTTGCATATGACTCATCATCATGCCTAAGAACCATATCTGTAGAATCCAAAATACTAGAACCCTATCTGTAGAGTCCAAAATACTGTCTGCAAAATTATTATCCACTTCGGGCAAGCTGTTCAAATCGAAATTCAGTGACACAGTATCAATCTCTTCCAAGGGAAAGTTAACCTCGTCACTGCCACACCTTAACTCCACATAGTCCTTCTCCGTAAATTCACCTGCATGCTAGTTACTTCAAAAATATCTAAATTTGCTTGTTCGACAATCTCGCAATCTTCTGGTAAAATATCTCCACTGGCACCATTATCTCCAAATGATGATGTAACTGTATTGGGTGCAGCGGCGGTCCCGGCGGTCTTTGGCCTCAACGCCCTGGATCTCTCTTCCACCTGCTCTCGGTCACCTTCTCTCCACAAACTTTGTCGGCCTCTGGCCACGAGCTTCATCTGGCGTCATCCTATGTACACACCTAAGATGTGTTTCTAGATAGTCCCGCCTATAAAATGTCTTCGGCAACTAGGCACTGGACACAACATATAGAATAAAAAAGATAACAGGAAACACCTACAATGGCCGAAAAACATAGCCACATGCCACAAAGTAAATAGGAACTGCACAAGAAAAAAACTACAATAAAAATGCAAAAGTGAACAACACATATCTTACTTCCGTCGAGTGTGTCTGATTTTTGTGTCTCATCAGGTTCCTCCGGCTACTATACCGCTGGCCACAATCTTCACACACGTACGGCTTTTCATTTAGATCATATTGGGTATTTGTTTTAACATATTTGATTTTATGGTCTTCCAAACGTTTAGATTTTATATGCACTGAAGAGACATAAGTTGTCGAAATGCGCATATGCAGAAAATAAATTCACAGCAACTTCGGTATTAAGTTATTTGTTCTCCATCATATGATGGTGAACAACAACATCCAAGTAACATTTTGGTCTGGTAACAATTCGTGTTCTCGTGCGTGTGTTGACCTTCTGACATCAAAACATCAAGAGATGTGTCTTTATTCATACGGATTGACAGACGAAAGGACAGACAAGAAGGGTAAAAAATACCCCCGACTTTTCATCGCGTGGAAATACAACAAGTTTATTCTCCATGCAGCTGCAATAGTGTATACCTCTAAGGTACTAAAAATCTAAAACCTAAAGCTCTTACTTTTATCCAAATATGTACAGCTACGCAAAGAGCTACATGTACAAACAAGTGTATCTTTATTTTCCCGTATTTATGCGATATAAATGATGCAGTTTTTTTTTTCTGTGAATTTATGATACAATCATGATTTTGCACCATAAACACCAAGTGAACTACTCAGCCGCCATCTTGAATTCTATAATGGCCCTGTCATCTCGCAATTGCCTTTTTATGAGGTATAAGCGCAATTCACACCAGTAAATTATAAAGGCAAGATATGTTTTACATATTTTACATAAAATGGTTACTAATGTTTTATAAATCGTGCAGCAGAACACCTCACATTTTATGACTGTATCTGTTCGTAATTTAGATAGAGAATTTATGACAAAGCAACGATAAGCCAGTCTTTGATGGCAATTATGATCGAAAAGAATTATCGTCAAATATAAAGAAAGGATTCGTTGAAAGAAGCCGAAAGGATTCGTTGTAAGAAGCTGAAAGGATTCGCTGTAAGAAGCTGAAAGGATTCGTTGTAAGACGCTGAGAGGATTCGTTGTAAGAGGATGAGAGGATTCGTTGTAAGGAGCTGAAAGGATGTGTTGTAAGAAGATGAGAGGATTCGTTGTAAGAAGCTAAAAGGATTCGTTGTAAGAAGCTGAAAGGATTCGTTCTCACGTTTGGTGACATAATTTTAGTTGTTTATGAAGACAAACAAAGATACTAGTTATGTATTATAACTAAAAATACTGGTCTAATTAAGTAAAACTCCTCGTAAAAAAGTAAATGTGACACAGAAAAACAACGACGTACTGAATTAATAACGTGAATTATGAAATGATTGTGTCATTCTCAGTAAACCTGCTGACGTGAATCAAATGAAAAATGTACGAGTTCTTCTGTGAAGTTATTATCATTCTACAAAATACTTCGTTTGATCTTCAGTAACAAAAATCAAATGACCGTTACATCACATTTTATAATAAATCGCAAGAAGGATGCATTGCCGAATCCGAAAGGATCCACGTTATGCCGATTTGATCCGAAATTATGCCTTTTGAATATACTATATACTATATCAATCCAAATTTAATTCTATAAAAAAACAATTATTTACTGACAAATTAAATTAAAACACGTGTTTGAATTTTCCAATTATGATAAAAAAAAAACCCTATGTTTGACCTTTGAAATGCTAAAAAACCAGGGGTCTGCAAAGATGAAACTGCCCTAAAACCTATACATTCATTTGCTGGCATCCATAGCAAATGCTCCAGTATCAAAATTATTGATGTTGTAGAAGATGAAGGTGGCAAAATAACCCATACTAAAGAACATAAAAGGGCAAAGGGAATATTAAAGTCTGTCGTTGCACAAGAGCTGAAACACCAACAAACGTTATCCATTAACTTGTGGTGTGCAAACGCTGGCTTTTGGACACTACACAACTCCAACAAATAATGAAGAAGAACATTAAAAGTGTTGTTTCATTACTTTCACTCCATGTACATTTACTCCATATAAAATATCTGTTGTGCAATTGTCACAAATCAACTATCACAAATTAACTATAGAACAAAATAAAATGGTATAGTTGGCTACTATTAAAAAGCCAAAACACAAAAAAAAATACAAATACAAAATACACCCCTTGACCCATTTTTCAAAATTACGTATTGTTTTTTTTTTCTTTTTTCTTCTTTCCTTTCAAGATTGTGGTCATGGAGTTAGTAGTCTACCTGTATTATGTTTTATTCGAATGTTTATTATACTAAACGGGACCGAAATAGGGGAGGTTTGGATACCCATAAACCAGTTTAACCCTACCGCTGGCTTTTGTTAGTTCCGGTTTTAAATCCGGCTGTCCCGTGTTCATATTGTTGTCTACGTTTGTCTTTTGTCTTATTCGTGTTCTTCATGTTTAGTTCCTTAGCAGATTGTAATTATAATTTTCAGCCATTGTAGGTGTTTCCTGTTATCCATTTTTACAAATAAAAAACATCTAAAAAGGGAGAAAGCGGGGATGATTGTCATACGGCCGACACATCGAGTAATCATCCCTTCTTTCTAACTTTTGTCATATTTAGGTGTGTTTTATTTATATACCCTACCCCTTTATAATTAAAGCTTTACATTACAACATTACAAGGATACAGAAACACTCAAAGTTCCACCTAAAGATAACACCCTACCTACTATGTACTGGATTCCTAAACTTCACAAAAATCCCTACAAACATCGTTTCATTTCGGCTTCAAGTAATTGTTCTACCACAAATTTGTCCACCAATTTAACCAATGCACTCACTTGTATAAAGGAGTTAGTCAAAAACTATTGTGAGAAAACATATCAAAACTCTGGTGTAAACTACTTTTGGAGTGTAAAAAATTCTGTTGAAGTTTTAGATAAATTACAATGTATAGATAGACCAGTTTCATCTATTGACAGTTATGATTTTTCTACACTTTATACAATCCTTCCGCATAATTTGATTAAATCTAAATTGGGTGAACTTATTAAATGGTCTTTTAAATTTTCGGGTCTTCAGTTTATTTGCTGCAACAAAACGCAAGGATTCTTCTCCAATATCTCTTACAACAATTATTGCTCCTGGACATGTGATGATATGATTATGGCACTGAATCTCTTGCTAGACAACATTTATGTTCGTTTCGGCACCATTGTTTATCATCGGGTCA
>MJUU01020971.1:33018-59142 GCA_002080025.1 Modiolus philippinarum | reverse complement strand
GCTCGCATTTGTTCCACCCTTGATGATTTTAATGAGCGTAACCTTACTCTCACATCCAAACTTTTACAACAAGGTTACAGATTTCATAAATTATTAAATACTTTTAAGAAGTTTTACAGAAGATATGAACATTTGATATCTAGATATGACGTGACTCGGAAAAGCTAATAACAAAGGGCATTCCTCATCCTCGATTTTATGGAAATGTTGTTAAAAAATGTCAAAAACTGATTAATAATCCAGAAAAACTGGGACGTAACTTACATTCTTTACGTAATAGTGGATATCGACGAGATATTCTGAACAAATCCGTTAAATTGGCTTTGACCTGAAGACTTTACATATATACTGGCCTCTCACTGATACTGCCGATGTCTGCTGAAATACATGAAGACTCTTTACCAAACCCTTCGGGAAGTTTTGAGTTTGATTTTTCTTCCGTAGTGCGACAGTGTTTTACCAGCAGACTAGATTCCTTGAGCTAGCCGGCAGTTTAGCGGCGAGCACTCTTTGACCCTTCTTTCAAAATTACGTTTTGTCTTATGCTTTTTCTGTTCCAAGATAGTGGCCATTGAGTTAGTAGTCTACCTGTATTGGGTTTTATTCGCGTGTTTATGATACTATAGAGAAACGGGATAGAGAAAGGGGAGGTTTGGGTACCCATAAACCGGTTTAACCCTACCACTGGCTTTTGCTGGTGCCGGTACCAAGTCCGGCTATCCCGAGTTCCTATCGNTATTTATGTTTGTCTCTTGTTTTCATTATTGTTTTTCTGGTGCAGTTTGCTTGTAGATTGTGGCATGTGATTGTAGTTCCTGGCCATTGTAGGTGTTTGCTGTTTTCCTGTTTTTGTAATTACATAGCCGAATTTCCCAAAAATGAATTAATTTGTTTTTTTTTTTATTTTTTTAGATTTTGTTTAATTTTGTAAAGAACGTTATACCAATTGTCATAGGGGAATAATTCCAACACATTTCCCAACATATATATAAAATTTGGAAATCTTTTCACCAGTTCTGCTATTTCTTGGGCGGTTAAATAACCACATCTATGAATAAATGAAACACAACGTGTTTGCACGTTTTCAGTTTTAAATTCCCTTTGAAAAAGTAACTCAAACACAATAAACATCAAATCTTTTTTCCATCCAGATCCATTTCAAAATCTTCTAAAATGTTTCTCAAGAAGTTTTGACGGAATTTTGACTATAAAATTTCGAAGGTGCCTAATGTTGGTGATTTTGTCCTTCATATCAAAGATCACTTTTTTGCATTGATCCTAAAGTTTTAATTTGGTCACTCCGTTGTTTCGTCCGATGAAGAGACTTTTATGGTTTTCCTCTTCTTCTTTGGGGTGAGGACGCCTGTCCCTCCATCATTGTCGATTTCATGGCATTCTCCTCCTTCATCTGGCCCCTACCCATTTCTCCAATTTTCCAGTGGCAGTCAAAAGTCGTTGCCCAGGTTGTCCCTTCCACCTTTATTTCTTTCTTCTGATACTTTCAATTTTTTGAATTGATTAACTTGTTCTCGTCCTGATATAGCTGAAATATTGCTCATTGGACGTTAAACTCTAACTAATCAACCAATCAATCCTCCTTCATCTGTGACGATCTGTTCTATTAAAAGACAACAAGTTATAGGCTTTGTTTACTGGTACAATAATATGCATATGCTTGTAAATGTTAAATGGCGGCCGGGACAAGATGGAGACAATTGCTTTTCCGTTGCTTTGTTTATTAAGTATAAACTATATAATATCTATGATGAACTGTAATTCATTTCACTCGTTCTTCTGTTATTGAGTATATTTTCTTGATGCATGTTATTCAACTTTAAGAAGTTTTAAATCCAATTTGCTAGGTTCACTTTTGATTCTTTAGTTTTGTTGGCGATATTACAACATATATTTCGTTGTTGTGACCAATAAAAAAGTGTTCATTTCACTATAAAATATAAATTAAAAACTTTACAATATCGAATATACATCATATACATGTATGCTCTCTATATTTTGCAGTGTTATGGTGTACTTGTGCGTGAGAGAATTTCTCATATGGATATACTATTGATACTTTCAAATTTTGGCACTTATTTTTGTAATTTTCGAAATGTAATCCAGACCACCTGTTTGAAGTGCCCACATCTAACTATTTTATAACGCCAAGTTTTCTTACATTCGACTTGATGAGTGCCCTGTGTTTGTCTATATGTTGTAGTTGTCCACTAGCTTAAGACACTAGTGCTTTTGTCGGGCAAAGGATGACAGTGATTGTAAGAGCACTTTGCCAGTTTAATTGATGTTTGTTGACAATCCCACACCCATGACCAAGAAAGACATGGATGTAGCGTTGCTCGACAATTAGCAAACAATTCCGCTCAAACCGGCGCTAGGGGCCGTCTTGAACTTACTATGAGGTATGAGCAAAGCTCATTGTTGAAGTAGAAGGGTGCCCAAGGTCCAAAAAGACGCTTAGTTTTCGAGTTTGGGTTAACGGAATCACACACGGCTAATTCTTGTTTTAAATGATAGAACAACTATTAAATTTCAAATTTTTAGCTGTCGTAGAAAGTTCCTGTGGTCACGATTTCTCTAATATCTCCTTTTTTAAGGGTACCCTTAAACAGTGCTTAGGATATGGTATCTTTAAAGTTATAGAAAATAGTAGTACTCTCTTATATTCTAATAAAACTTATTCACGGTAAAGTCAAGACCTGAAATATTTATTTGAATTATAGAATGCAAGTTATTTTTGACTGGTTTTTGTAATTTATCGGTATCAATGTCGGGGTAAATTTTAGTCTAAATTAACGACATTTTCATTGAATGCGAAATAACTATGCTTTATTTCTGAAAAAAATCCAACTTTAACGAAAGTACATATATGAATTGTACATATACACCAAAAATCATGAATGTAATGTCCATCGTTAAAGAGAAATCAACAATTAAAAAGCCAAAATTTGCGTAAAACTTTCAAATTTTAGTCGATGTGAAGACAATCAATGCCAATTGGTCATCGTCATGTTCTTTCAAGTGTACAACGAAAGATAACTCAAATCATTCTCTTGTCAAAATTACTTGACAAGCCCAAGTCTAGTTAAATAGCGGGAATCTAGTGACAATTTTATGTTGCTTGTGTTTTGATTTTCCAAGCACATATGTTTGTTTTCACGTTTTAAAATCACTTTAACATATCATTGCAGATAATATAATAGGATTTTGTTTCAGTAGGAACGGTTTTACAAAGATTTATATCAGTGTGTGTTTTTGGGGGAAAATTGAATAATTTATACCAATAACAAAAGTACGATTTATTTCGCTTAAACTAAGTTTATTGTTTAGCGGTTCGTTTTAAAATTAAATTCAAGCTTTCCTTTAAAGAATGATCCTATAAAAGTCAGGAATGCGCAGTTCTTTATATCCGAAAGAACCCGTCATATCACGGAGGTGCAAATATTCAAAATGACGAACCTCTAAAACAAAATGCCAACTTTGAAAATTGTTGAATAAAGACAACTGACAAATCATTATAAAAAATAAAACTAAAGAACCACCCCAATAAAATTTACAATAATATTCGAATATCGTTGCAGTTTTATCTGTGAATTGAAGCTTACTTTAAAATGCATCAAAATTTTAGGAGCTGACCTTTGACCCCATCTAAAATAAAATGTGACCAAATTCAATCTCTACGACATCGTCATTTCGATGTGCCAAGGTATCTTCTTTCCAAACATGTATAATACAGGTGTGTGTTATTCCGTTAACCCAAAATCGGAAAAATCGTCTCTTGGGCACCCTACTAAAGACCTCATGGTGACTTCAAGATGAAGAACAACAATAAAAGCGTTGTTCCTTTGCTTGTGGTTTACCATGTATTTGTAGAGACTTTGTCTCGTGTGCATTTACTCCATATCCTTTTATTCACCATTTACGACTGGAGTTTGTCTCTCCTGCAGTGTGGAGTCCGTAAAACGATTCCCCGTGCGAGAGATGTATGCTCTCTATATTTTTCAGTTATGGTGTACTTGTGCGTGAGAGAATTTCTCATATGGATATACAATTGATACTTTCAAATTTTGGCAATTATTTTTGTAATTTTCGAAATGTAATCCAGACCACCTGTTTTAAGTGCCCACATCTCACTATTTTATAACGCCAAGTTTTCTTACATTCGACATGATGAGTGCCCTGTGTTTGTCTATATGTTGTAGTTGTCCACTAGCTTAAGACACTAGTGCTTTTGTCGGGCAAAGGATGACAGTGATTGTAAGAGCACTTTGCCAGTTTAATTGATGTTTGTTGACAATCCCGCACCCATGACCAAGAAAGACATGGATGTAGCGTTGCTCGACAATTAGCAAAGAATTCCGCTTAAGCCGGTGCTAGGGGCTGTTTTGAACTTACTATGAGGTATGATTGATTGATTGATTGAATATTGTTTAACGTCTTCTCAGCAATATTTCAGCTATATCAAGACGAGAACAAGTTTGTTGATAAATAATCACTTTGGGGTATGGAAAGGGCCATGGGACGGGAAATTCTGACTGCCACTGGAAAAGTAGGGTGAAATCGTCAAGGGCGGGGAATTTAGCCTTGTAGCCGATCACCTACGGACCACCCCAAAAAGAGCTTGCTACAAGGGTTCTTTAACGTGCAGGAAGAGTGGCATTTCTTCCAACACGTGGACCTGAGTTTACATCCCATCCGAAAGATGGGTTGTGTATTTATTAATCCCGCACAACCACGGAATGGGTCCTATTTCTATATCCCGGGACCCTCGGGGTCAGCCTCCGTTTAGGAGGGGTCACACCCCGCAAGCCGGAGATACTGGGTCCTATTTCTATATCCCGGGGTTCCCTCGGGGTCCTATGAGGTATGAGCAAAGCTCATTGTTCAAGGCCTCATGGTGACTTAAAGATGAAGAACAACAATAAAAGCGTTGTTCCTTTGCTTGTGTTTTGCCATGTATTTGTAGAGACTTTGTCTCATGTGCATTTACTCCATATCCTTTTATTCACCATCAACACATGACAGTGCCCGATCCAGCCTTGGAAAAAGGGGCTGTACATACACACACATGCATAAACGCAGTGTTGTGGTACAAAATATATTATTTGCATTTAGATCGATTTTAATGTCCATTCAACACAGATTTACACCGAATGACAAATTGACAAATACAATGAAAACTGAGAACTGTTAGCAGAGCTCACTAATATATACTCCCGCTCCTCCATTTGATTCCAGAAATACAAAAATAGAAATAAAAACAAATAAAATCAAATTTTAAAAATAGATGGCACGCAATGACAATATGTACTTAACATTCTGTGAAGGTATCATTGAATTTCACCAAGCGATCTAGGAAGAGTCGTAGTCACAACGTGTATACCCCTCCTAACGTCGGACGGACGGGCGAACGGACACCATTAGTGTGCACCGCTATGTCGGACGAACTGGCGATCTGATACCATGAGCACTATATACCGCACCGCTAAAGTGGAGGTTAATTTGATATCTTCAAGCTTAGCCAACATTTCCTCTCTCTTTTTCTTATTAAATAAATTTCAAATCATCAACGTTTCGAAATCTTAGAGATAATAACATTTCAAATTTTGCACTAACTGCATATGCTATTGAGAAAATAATAGAATGAGAATTTTTCTAATAAAGATCCACACAATCATAAAAAACAAGAAGAGATAACGAGAAATTGGAAACTTAGAACATATATCAAACATTATTATAAACAAGCAGTTAGCTTACCAAGACTGCTTACTATAGCTTATTTAACGTTTTCTTCAACATTTCAGAAAACCCCTCCCTACCGTATGCGAAATGAAGACATAATCGGGTAAATCCTTTAAATATGTGCATACCTCTTTTGAATTATAACACCCACACTGCCTTATCACTTTTTCCAAAAAACAACATCCTGTGCTGACCGTCCGACAATCATTTTGAAACGTCTTTGATAAAAAAAATTTCTTCAACCATATGGAAAATATCCCATTCCGTGAATCCCACATTTGAAATAAATTAAAATTATCATAGTCCAAGAATATAATCAAGATCCCGCCGTGCGCGGTCCCGGCTGAAGAATAGGCCCGCAGCATCCTCTGAGCTTGGAGTATGAGCCATCCTAACAGAGGACCCCGAGGGAACCCCGGGATATAGAAATAGGACCCAGTATCACCGGCTTGCGGGGTGTGACCCCTCCTAAACGGAGGCTGACCCCGAGGGTCCCGGGATATAGAAATTGGACCCATTCCGTGGTTGTGCGGGATTAATAAATACACAACCCATCTTTCGGATGGGATGTTAACTCAGGTCCACGTGTTGGAAGAAATGCCACGCTTCCTGCACGTTAAAGAACCCTTGTAGTAAGCTCTTTTTGGGGTGGTCCGTAGGTGATCGGCTACAAGGCTAAATTCCCCGCCCTTGACGATTTCACCCTACTTTTCCAGTGGCAGTCAGAATTTCCCGTCCCATGGCCATTTCCATACCCCAAAGTGATTATTTATCAACAAACTTGTTCTCGTCTTGATATAGCTGAAATATTGCTGAGTAGACGTTAAACAATATTCAATCAATCAATCAATATAATCAAGATCTGTGAAGGTAGCTTTGAAAATATGTCCCGTATCTGGCTATTACATTTCGTCGAAACAATGTTGTATAATTGAATAATACACGCAGTTTTCAATGGTATCAGTGATAATTTGCTCATATCCGTTTTCTCCACTTCTGGTTGGCTAAAAAGAAAAAAAAACATATTAAATATATAGATATATATGTTTCTTTTAAGATACATGAATTTAGAATTAGCTACACATAGACATACAATGTAATAGAGTCGAGGAATACATACAATATAATGGAGGTTTCTTCAAATATGGTGATTAAAATGACGATTTTTTTATATTAATAGTTAGCAGATGAAATAGCCCCTATAGTTAATAGTTAGCAGATGAAATAGCCCCTATAGAAACTCCCAAAAAACCTCCATGACTGAACCCAAAACCGGCATTTAATTTTGAACTTCGCAAATATAAAAAGTTTAATACCAATCCTCTGGTAATCCAGCAGGACTTTGCAAGAGTTAAATCTGAACATCCTGAATACTTGCAAATTTATACAGATGGCTCTGAGGATGGAGACAGAGTGGCTTCTGCAGCTGTTTTTGGAGATCGTGCAGCAACTCTCCGACTACCATTCTCTAGTTCCATATTTACTGCTGAAACTAACGCTATTTACTCAGCACTTAAATTTGTAGTAAGTTTATGATCTGTTCCGATTCACTTTCATGCCTTTTGGCAATTAAAAGTCGACACACTAGAACAAGACGTAGTTTTATATTAAACAGTGATGATCGATCTGAATGTATTCCAATCAATTGTCCTTATACAATTCAACATGTTTTAATTGAATGTGTGGATGTTGCCGATATCAGGCGTGATTTTTATTCTGCTGATTGTCTTAAAGACCTATTTACAAATGTTGCTGGCGACAAAATTGTTAAATTTTTAAAAGCAATCCTTTTATTTCATAAGATTTAAATGGATTAATGTTAAAAGTTCTAATATTATAACAATTAAACTAACATTTCTCGTATTATGTTTTCTATATTTTACACTCTTGTTTTACTTGTGTAAAACTGTAATGGTTTTATATTTATATTTTATATATTTATTTATTAAAATTGTTCAATATATTTAACAGTTCTTGCCACAATATAGTTGAAATATTGCTGAAGTTGGCGTAAAACATCAATCAATCAATCCAGTGCCATACACTGACAAGAAGCCTTTGATCGTTAAATACATTTTAAAGTTGTGGCACTCCAAATGGGATCTGCAAATAAATAATAAACTGCATGGAATAGTCAGACGTCGGTAAACAAAAACCGTAGGGAACGGGTAGTGTTGACCCGATGTCGTATTGGACACACTAGAACAACACATACTTTTATTCTCAACAGTGATGATCGACCTGAATTTATTCCATGTAATTGTCCTTATACAATTCTACATGTTTTAATGGAATGTGTAGATGTTGCCGATATCAGGCGTGATTTTTATTCTGCTGATTGTTTTAAAGACCTTTTTACAAATGTCGCTGGCGACAAAATCGTTCAATTTTTAAAAGCAATCAATTTATTTCATAAGATTTAAATGGATTTATCTTAACAGTTCTAATATTATAACAATTAAACTTACATTCTTCGTGTAATGTTTTTATATTTTACACACTTGTTTTACTTGTATAAAGCTGTAATGGTTTTATATTTATTTTTTATATATTTATTTATTATAATTGTTCAATATATTGAATAGTTCTCGCCACAATATAGCTGAAATATTGCTGAAGTTGGCGTAAAACATAAATCAATCAATCATTCCGGGCTGTGCGGGATGAATAAATACACAATCCATCTTTCAGATGGGATTTAAACTCAGGTCCACGTGTTGGAAGAAATGCCAAGCTTCCTGCTCGTTAAAGAACCCTTGTAGCAAGCTCTTTTTTGAGTGGTCCGTAGGTGATCGGCTACAAGGCTAAATTCTCCGCCCTTTTCGATTTCACCCTACTTTTCCAGTGGCAGTCAGAATTTCCCGTCCCATGGCCCTTTCCATACCCAAAGTGATTATTTATTAACAAACTTGTTATCGTCTTGATATAGCTGGAATATTGCTGAGTAGACGTTAAACAATATTCAATCAATCAATAAATGTAATATTGTTACTGTTAAACAAAAAATTCTTCTCTTACGTTTTTTAAAATTTTGCACATTTGTTTTTACTTGTATAAAGCTATATGGTTATATATAGATATTTTATGTATTTATTAAAATTGTTCAGTATATTCAACAGTTCTCGCCACAATATAGCTGAAATATTGCTGAAGTTGGCGTAAAACATCAATCAATCAATCATTTATTAAAATTGTTCAATATACTCAACAATTTTTGCCACAATATAATTGAAATATTGCTGAAGTTGGCGTAAAACATCAATCAATCAATTAAAAATCCTGATAGTACAATTATTGCGAGTAAATACTCTCTAGCAAAATACCCTGTCATTTACATAATAAAATAAAGGTAATAAGAAATGTCAGAAGTCGAAATCCGGAAGAATAAGATATGTTTAAAACAAACGAAAAGTAAAAATTGTACCTTCCAATTATGATAAAACAACGGCAGTAGAATACCGAAGGAACAAAGCACAAGATTACACAAATCAAAGTCCAGAGACAAGGCAAAAGCAAGAACACCAAAAGACGGAAGACCAAAGACACCACATGCCCACAAAACACACGAACGTTACATATACAACACAAAAAACTAAAGCACTAACAGTGTGAACTCTCAATAAACAAGAGTGACATCAGGTGCCCCGGAAGGGTAAGCATGTCCTGCTCTGCACACAGCACCCGTCACCCGTAAATTAAAGATATTATACTTACATCAACACTGTCATCCTGTTGTGTGTCCTGAAAAAAAATGTACACAAATCAATAATTTAGAGTTTCTTCTTTGTCGATTGTTCTTGATATGAGTGCCTCTCATCAAGGAATCTCGAATTTAAAAGAAGTTAAAACCGATGAAATCCGATTCCCGGTGCATTTATTACCAGATTACCAGCTTAAAAACTAATCCCGGCATATTTGAAATTTATAGGTAAGATATCGTAATCAAATTAAATTCAAATACCTCAAAACGTAATGATCAGTATAAAAAAAATAGCGTACCTACATTAGATACGTCTGGTGTAGCGATCGGAGATTCTGCCATAATTGGTGAAATGTCTACAAACTCTTGATGTGGCTTTGAACTGAAAAAAACACCATTGTACACACTGAGAAATAAAATTAAGCTCCCCATTCAGATTGCATCTCTTCTGCATTTTTAATTAATGGATTTCATTAAATAAGTTTTGATTTGAAAAGATAAGTTGTCGAAATGATCATGTAAAACTAAATTTACATTTACGTCGGTGTCTCTAACATTTAAAGATAATAACAAATGCAATACTTACTCTGATCGGAGTTGATGATTCCATTGTCGTTGCAATTTTAACGAAGCAATAATTATGAAATGTAGAAAATGGGAGATGTATATCAATTTTCTTAATATGCAACTTAAAATATCTTGTGGTATTCATAAAAGCCTTTACCAGGGTAGCGAGAGGCCATATCTACAATGTCCCTCTCGTACGCATCAAGTTCACCTCTACGTTGGGGAAAAGCAGTGCACATAATACTCTTATAAATGCCAAAAGCTTGAATGAACTCCCCCAACTGACAAATTTCTATTGAGTTTAACATCGGGCTTTGCATTTTTCTCGTCGCGGGTGACACCTTCAACAGTATCGTTAGTCACGGACCCTGTATAGTAAGGGATGAGTAAAGAGGCAAGGTTCATGTCCAAACCTGCTATGATATTTCTTCTTAGGTGGGGAGAAACAGTCTCAACAAGTGGAAGTGAATCCGACGCATAGCGCTAGAAGTTCAGACATATTTTGTTGTTTGGTCCTCGCTTCCGGCTGTTGCTGATGATGAAGTAACCATCCCAATACACTATTTACAAGGTAATACATATATATATATACAAGTCAGCACGGATATAAGAGCAGAGTGGTACATTGTTGGCAGTTACAGTTACGTTACATCATTTGTAAATATCCAGAGAGCACAATACACAACCGTCGCAACATGCGACCCAATCAATTTTAATTATCCATAAAGCTCGGTTGACGTCACCATCAGCTTCTTTTAAGCTTTTCATAAGTCTACATTTCACTTCTGTTGATAATCTGACGCCGACCGGTAATCCTAATTTCCTTTTTATACGACTGCAAAAATTTTGCGATCATATTATGGTATGGCGCAGTCGTCGGCGTCTGTGGGCAGCACAACTTTGTTTCTAGTGGACGGATCATCTTCAAATTTCAGTATGTGGTTTCTTTGCATAAGTTTAATCCCGGGTTTTAATATCGGGTTTTTGGCCCCACCCGTTTCAGAAAAGGGGGCCAAAAAGGGGTAAAATTGGGTATTTTTGTGTCTATGGACAGCATAACTTTGGTTCCAGTGAACGGATCATTTTATTATTTGAACATCTAGATCCATAATGTCATCAGAATAGTACACTTCATTCCACATATCCATGAACTCCGGATTATATGCCACCTAAACTTCAACTATTTCCTTAATAACTTCTTCATCCACCATTTTAACATTTACATTTTCCTCCCTCCATATTATTTTCTATGACTTTTCAATATGATAATTAAATTATGAAATATTGATCATTGTTATTGTACATAGAAAAGATAATGTTTTATTTCTGACAATTTTAATTTTAACAAGGATGACAAATGTTTTTATTACCTTATTATTGGTCATTAATAGTCATATGGTATACATGGTATAGATATATTGTATAGTATTGTACTTATCATAATAATACTGTTTATACGCTTCAAATGTCTAAACTATAATTATTTCTTTGCCCAACTGTCAATTGCTTACCGTTCCTGGTAATGGTAAAAGTTATGATACGCCTGGAACTCAAGTTAAATTACAATCATCATACTGTGTTCATTTAAGCTTTTATCTGTAAATAGTTTGTTACTTATTATATGTATTTAAATGCTAAATTATATTGACTGTAAATTTACATAATATGAAGTTAAGGAAACAAATGTGCTATATTTTAATATTCATGTAATTTTATACTATAAGAATAAGTCCATTTTTCCTATATTTAAAAAAAAATCTTTTAAATGTTTTATGAATTCCAATATTTTTAATATTTTCACATATTTTTCAGTCTATATCTCGTGTAGTTTTTTAGGTAAATCTGAAGGTTCTTAAATGCGTTAATGTATAAATGAACAATTACAACTTGATCTTTTTGAAAACGCCAGTGACCCCATCAACTTGTTCACTGAAACAATACTTTCAATAGCTGATAAAGCATACGGCTAAACAAGCATCCAACAACAGATAAGAACATTGAAACAAAGAAGGCGTATATCTTGGCGTAACTCTGTTTCAAAATTAAATTGCCACACTCCTATGAACAAAGAATGGAATAACTGTCCACAGTCACTTTAAAAAAATGCACTCAAATTTCAGTGGTCGATTTGCTGCGGTAGTATCATGCTGCGCTCGGCGTATCCCTTTATTTATATATGCTGTCACAATTCAGCAAGACTTAAAGCTGCATTCACTTAAGAATCTTAGTAAGTCCCACATATCCAAGTTAAAAAGAACCACAAAGAACATTTATTAATGACATCACGATGCAGATAGAAGTTTTTGTTGTCCCTCTCGTGTAATAATCTAACACTTGTATGTTGCTGGCAAAGGCATTTTGTACTTCCTTCAGGTTTCCTTAGTAAAGCTCCTCATATGTTGAGCATTTGACTGCATCTGTAGTGCTATAAAGTTCAATATCGTCACTTTGGAAGTGGATGTCAACCTCGCTGTTCGATTCACTGTCATGATCACTTCTATCAGATTCATTCAGTATTGTTTACTACTTTGCCAAATGTATCTGATAATTCCCTATGATCAAAATTCTTGAAAGTTTAAACTTTTATATGGTGTTAATTTTTTAATGTATTTATTTTGAAAATCTAAATAATTAGCGTGTTCGTAAAGGATAAAAATTTCGGCAATTTTGACATTTTTTAAAACCACAAAAACATTTTTGCAGGAAATTTTAAAAAAGTAAATTGGCAAAAAAATATCAAAATCTTGAAGTATACTATGCATTTTACAGATCTAAAATCGGATGGATATTGAAAAAAAAAATACAAAACATCAAAATTCTTTTTACCTTTTTTAATAGTGGTCTCACTACGACTTTGTCCATCAAAAATGCTATTTTGCATATATATTAAATTTTGTGACAACCCTAATGGGGTTCGCGAACCTTCCTATATAATTACAGAACGTAATTCCAATTAATTGCCTTGTGTTGTATAGGTTAACCCGGCACCTGAACTAGTTTTCAAACGCTCCGTCTACAGAGCTGCTGGGCACGTCCTCAGTTGATGGAAAGGGGAATACCCTGTCTATGCGAGGTAGTCAGAGCCTGACCCCGAACCATTGTAGCCGAACTGTGTGGAGAAACGCCTCGCTCCATAGGGTATAGAGACCCATTCTATATTGTCTAAATAGAGCAGAGTCTGCCAGGGACTCACAGAGAAGGCTAAATTTCCTGCACCTACCCATTTCCCCCTTTCCAGTGAAAATCAAATCTCGATTTCCCAGTTGTCCCCTCCACCTTTGTTTCTTTCATATCTCATAGATTTAGGAAATAAGGGCCATGTGTGAGCCACATGTAAAGAGTTCAAGTGAGAAGGCTGCATATCGGCGAAGACCAATGGTTCCGGGGCTGAGGATATTAGCAGCGACAGCGAGTGGAGCTCAGACCAAAATAACCCGGTATACGATATGGTTTCAGAAGAGGAATTGCAGATAGAGTAAGTGTCTGTGAAGGAAGTTATGGTCGAGGATAAACAGGAAAAACAAGAGGAACCCAAGAAGGCGCCTCGGAGATTCACCCTGTCCGTTTCAGGGGTGCCCTTTCATCGACAGGAAACTCAAATTCCATGTCCAACATATGTACCTACCAAGTTTAGTATGGGACAATCCTCAACCACCTCTAAAGAGTGACAAGTTTTCAGAACGTGACAGGTTAAGGCACCAACTTTTGACACTCCTTGCTAGTTTTATAACGGAAACAAAAGATGTTCACAAATTAGTTGAAAGGTACAAAAGGAATGTTAGGAGGAGAATACCGCGGTTGAGGAAGATCATCCTAAAGGCTCGGGACCAAATGGTCAGTCTTTGCAGAGAGATGAAGTGGCAAGAACCCTGGAGGTATACTCTAGTTACGATATACTCCCCTGCAGTTTTGATTCACTGGAGATACCAAGCTCTCATAAGTCAGTCCTTGCACAAGGAACAGGAATACTTTGTCTGTGGTTGGAACTTCATGACTGATGTAAACAACCTGACTAAGTAAATATATCCATATGCTCAGACATATTCCCTGCTGGCATGCATTCTTGCCGGGAAGATCAGGCCGAGGAGGTAGATGGCCAAGGAAATGAGGTAACAGAAATAGAGACGAGGCAGGATATTCGTATGGTGGTTACAAGAAAAGAACAGGAGGAGTTAGATCAGCCAAGGAAGAAAAGGAAAGTGGAGATGGTAGTAGAGGTATTTGATTCCCATTTCCACCTGGATAGATCTCTATAGATCCAGCGTAAAAATAACAGGAGTGCCACAGGGATGACTTTAGACAGGTGGCTTGAACAACAAATGGAGAGACATCCGCTGGTCCCTAGTAGCATCAAGGGCGGCCTGATCATTGCGATCCAGCTACATATCCAGAAACAATTCCTTTTGACGGGAAGTGGAAGGTGTCCATTGCAGATAGTCAAAAACTTAGAAAGTTGGTTACAAACTCAAGAGTGACTGCAATAGGGGAAGTGGGATTGGATGCTAGTTTAACGGCGGGGAGGAACAGTCTTCCTCAGCAGATAGAGTTCTTAAAGGAAGTTTGTCATCTCCTGCACATCAGGCGCCATGTTTCGAATATTCATTCTACCACCTTGTACCGACAAGCTTTCGAAATTCTAAAAGATCAGTGTAAACCACAGCAACAAATTATCCTACATTGTTTCACTGGAGCCTCCTCAACAGTTCAACTTTGGCTTTAACATTTTTCATACACATATTTTGGCTTCACCCATTTGGTAACCTCCTTCGATGGAATTCAACGACAAACTTTACGACAAGTACCAAAGAGCAGACTTTTGGCTGAAACAGATTCACCGTATATGCCTCCAAAAGATCTCGGAGTAATCAGTCCTCTATATGTTGGAGCGATTATTCAAAACATGATATTTTTACAACATGAACTCCATGAAAATAAAGAGTAAAATCCCGTGATTTATATTTAGAGAAAAATAAAACAAATACAAATTAATTCATGATCAATTCCAATGTTTTATAGAAACATGAAATGCTCAACATCACAAATATTAATTAATTAATTGTATATAAAACAATAACTCAGTAACTGGCAAACAGATCAACCATACATATAGACGGCTGTTTTTTCCCCTCAAGGAATTGGGTATTTGAAAAAAAGAACTTAAGCAACCGATTGTGTTTCTGATAAGGGATTCTTTTAATTGACAAAATCATTTTGTAAAAAGCTACTGACACAGAGGTGTAGTAAAATTGATATCACAGTGATTTATTTATGTCTAAATCATGCAAAACACGATTAATAAGATAAAATCAATAAAATTTACTTTTAAGATTCCAAAAAGACCACTTATGGTATTTTCTGATGTGGTATGTGATAAAAACATTACAACTTTCCAAGCTTTGTTCCAGATATCAAAAATAAAACTTCTGACCTCTTGACCCAATCCTGAAAACACAGAATTATTATTTGTTAGGCCTTATTGAATTATACAACATTCTTTAAAAACCAAAATTTTTAATTTAAATAGGTCTCAACAAGCTCAAATTCCAAAATTTATTCTTACATAAATGACAGAAATGTTTGTGAGTCAATCAAATCGGTTTTTGATAGAGATTGTGTAATATCAACACAAAATTATGTCATATTTTGGAAATATTGCTCAAACATACAATTTTTCATAAATTATGCTTTCAAATTAAACAAATCATTGTAAAATAAATGCAACACAAGTACAGAATTTATAATATATATTTATAAATATACCAAGTAGTCTCAGCTGAGTAGTAGAACAAGACATTATTTTGTTTTTGTCTAACGATAGATTACTAGGAACAATTGTTTTTTCACAATTTTAATACTTCTGATTTCTTGATAGATTTTTTCGTCATATACATATATACCTATCAAATGTGCGTAAAAATACAGTCATGGAAAACTTACAATCCCCAAATTTGAAGATAACTGGTAAGCCCAATTAAGTCATGAAGAAACCAAAATTTGGTAAGTGAAATAAATAATTCTTTAATACCTTTGAGGATATGTGGCAAAAAACCCACAAATTTGTCTTCCTTCAATAGGCTTTGGCTACTGTTAACATGGTAAAATGCACTTAATTGAGGTAGTTTGAAGACATATGGAAAATCGCCTGAACAAATGACATATCTGGTAAATATGTCGGTAATTTGGGAGTAAAACTGAGCAATCATTTTGTGCATTTAAGCAAAAATTTAAATTCTCATAAAAAGTTGCTTAAAGGATTTTGTGTCTTAATTACAATAAATTAAATAATAGAATTAAAAAGAATAATGTGTTTGAACAATTTTTCATACTTAAAACAAATTAGAAGATTTATCAAAGTGAGATAATTGTACTATGAAGTGAAGTTTTCCCTTTCGATTATAAATTTTTTAATACTTTCCTAAAAATTTTTTTTTTAAATGAGATATTTTTTGTAGATTGTAAATTAAGGTTGTATATCAAATTAATAAATATACAAAGTTTGGAAAAAAACTATATGTCTGCTTTTAGACAAAAAATCATCGTAGAGTTGGGCGAAAGGACTAAACTCCCGATGTTCTATTGTAAATAAGGTGGAAAAACACCAAATTTGGCTAATTTTAAAATTTTTATCTGTTTTGACATACATGTTTGTGTATCTGTTGCACCAATTTTTTTTTTTGCAACTTTAATACCATATTGATCAAAGCTTAATTGGACAAACTTTTAAAAGATTTAATGTCTGAAATCTAGGCACCCCAACTACATCTACCTTTGTTTGCATTATCAAAAATTACAATAAGTTCACTTTTAGCTGTTGTGAATAAATCAAACTTCAATCAAAAATAAATAACTTCTCTAGATCTGTATCAAGGGCATATGCCAATGGACCAACTAAGTCATCTACTATAAAAGTTTTTTTACAAACACCCTGAAGACCAATACAAGTCCATAACCTTGTAACTGAATCAATAACTGCACCATGTATAAGCTCAACTGCACAGAACGTACTTTTCTTATTTAAATGTTCATGTTTGAATATCCGTACTATTCTTCCAAATTCATAATCTTTAAAGTCTTTAGGAAGTCGTACCACAGATGATTGATTGATTGATGTTTTAAGCCAACTTCAGCAATATTTCAGCTATATTGTGGCGAGAACTGTTGGGTTTATTGAACAATTTTAATAAATACATAAAATATTAATATAAAACCATATAGCTTTATACAAGTAAAAGATGTGAGTAGATCTTGTTCCTCCTGTGTCAAGAACCGATTTTTTGGACTCTATAAATTGAAATCGACATTTGTTTGTTGTTGTTTCAATTCGTTTTTATATACTAGTATGTTCCAAAGTGATAACAATTTTACATTCCTTGTACAATAAGTCTCAAATATGTCATTAATAGTAGCTCTTGGTAAATCAAGTGTCTTCTCACGCCCACTGCCTTCCCCAAACTCATCTCCTTCAAGATACTTTCTAGAAATTATTCCAAGAGCTGCAAGGGTTTGGCTGAAATCATACATCTGAAATAAAAAAACACATTTAAACGCGTGATTGACAAAGTGTTCGAATACTGTACATAGGTAAAAAAAATTCAAAATTTGTATGTATTACACACTCTAGTGTAAAAATGTACCCCCTTCTCTCCTAAAAATTCTAAGAAAAAAAAACTTTTCACAGGCAGATTTTCGACACAAAAATTGTCATGACAAAGTGTGTCCAGGCATTGACACAAATGTTTTTTTATGGATTAACCTTGAAAACCATGTATATCATATACTGAAATACACATGCATTGATCATGCCTATATTCGGTGCTCCTTACAGATCATAATGTGATTCCCAACCAAGTTGGCAACCTCAAGAAAAATAAAAACTAGGTTCAGCAAGTTAACATTGTAATGTGGCATACCTATCTGCTTTTTGAAGCTTACCAATACAAAGTATGCATTCACAAAAAAATTGAGAGTATCAGTATGGGGACCTATACTGTGTAAGAGGGTCTGGGATCTCTTGCATGCCCACTTCCTGTTTGACGTCACTTACTTTTAATGTTATTACACAGGCGACACATGTATTTCGTGGAAGACCTACTACACTACTAAGTATTATATAAATCGATAAAAAATGTCACTAATAAGGCAAGTTTTAAGAATTATTCATAAACGAGATTTGAACGAGACTGAAACCTCAGGAGAATACTCTTATATTCTTATATTCTAATATTCTTATTCACATGTAGTGTTAAATCGTAAGTGTTGGTGACACCATATACTCCATTGACATACATGATTTCAAAATTCCTAATAAGCCAATTAATATTTATATCTGTATGCATATTTGTATTTCTAACTATGATTGAAGATATAATTTCACAATGATTACACAATTAAAATATGGTCCTACATTACTTTTGTCCAGAAGTGTTAGAAGTAAACTAATACTTGTTAGAATGGCATTAAGGAGACTCGTCACTCTACTACTGGCTGGCAGTATTTAGATACTAGGAATTAAGGGCTATTCCAGTAAAGAATGTCTCCCAGGGGCAGAACGCTACTGAAATTCAGAGGTACCACCAACAGATTAAAATTGAGATGGATGTGTGTGTGTGTTATATCGAGGTGTTTTAAAATTTTACCCCCATCAACAACATTTTAATTCCTAGGCGTTCTGCCCCCTGGAGACACTTTTTTCTGGAATAGCCCTAAATGCAAAACTGACTTTCTTTGAAGTTGGAATGAATATGTTTTGCAAGTATCCTTTAAAGCAGTTTCATGTTCTTGTTTTGATACAACTAGCTATTTTACATGTTTTAAATATATATATGTGTTTTATTTATAAGGATATCATACGCCAGTCTGCTCAGACGGCCAGAATTTGGGACACGGCAACTTTGTGTTGAAATATAACTGGAAAACAATGGGACAAGTTTTGGACACAGGTAACTGTTTAATGTATCTATATATAATGTATATGTAACTTCTGGTTTGTATTGGTTTTTTATCTGCTGAATCACAAATTTTTCTCTAATAAATTGGGTTTGCAATTAAGTGTAATCCACTGTACCAAAATTTTCTTGCAATTTGGCAAATAATATATGGTAGTCTATACAGAAATGCCAACCCATCCGATTTCTTTTGATGTAAGCTTTTAGTTGGTAGTCAACAGATTTTGCTTACCTCTTACATATATCCTATTAATAAAAGATGAAAAGGTCTAGGTTAATTTTTGTTTGTGTCCATTAAATTACAGTGTCCACATTCATTTTAATTTGCACTTGTTCAGATTTCATTGGTCGACATGCTGCGCTCGGCCTAGCTCTTTTTTGATTTCAAGAATCTTTTAATCAATTTGCTTTAAAGTGTGGGTGGTCGTATCATGCGCTCTTCGCGCAGCTGTTTTTTTTTTTATTTTGATTTAGTTAAAATTTGGATTAAAGATGAAGGGGTGCTAAAAACTCAACATCCTTCAAGCTAAATAACAATTACCAGAAATTCTAACCAAGATATGATTTTATTTTTTGTTCTCAAAAAGTTAACTTCTTGGAAAAAAAAGACCAAAAAATATGACATGTTGGTAGATCTGCTCGAGAAGTTCCAGCTTACACAAGTGTCTGATAGATTATATGCAGTTTATATTTGTTTATCAAACTATATATAGGTGTCTTTTCACATATTTATGAAAATCCTGAAATAGACTTGGATGATCTTCAATCAAGTTACCTTTAAATTTCTAAAATCCATCTCATCTGGCATGTTGTATCTGTTGTGCCAACATTGAATCCATTTTCAGAAAACGAAAGCATGTCAAACATTAATTTTAGAACCAGATACGGAATAGCGACAATATAATTGTGCAAATATATCTGTTATAAGTTGTATTTGTTCTATTTCCAGTTTCTTGTAATCTAGCTAACATTTATATTATACAATTATAGCACTTCTACGAGATCAATTGGGGGGGGGGTTAAAGGAGCAACAAAGTAAATATTGAACGAAAATGTGTACCCACGAAATTTAATGAATCCACAGTATCGCACAATTTAGGAAAATTTCAAATCCTCACCTCCAGTTCTATTTGAATTTTTTTCCAATTACAAGCAGCAAGCTTAAGGACTAAGACCTACTTTTGGTACATGTAGAAAAAGCCTTACAGGCCTGATAAAGTCTTCCTCTTTTGTTATGAAAGCACGGCATGCATGTAGTATTCTTTTACTGTAGAAAGGGGGATATTCAGTTACAGATTGATTGATTGAATATTGTTTAACGTCTACTCAGCAATATTTCAGCTATATCAAGACGAGAACAAGTTTGTTGATAAATAATCACTTTGGGGTATGGAAAGGGCCATGGGACGGGACATTCTGACTGCCACTGGAAAAGTAGGATGAAATCGTCAAGGGCGGGAAATTTAGCCTTGTAGCCGATCACCTACGGACCACCCCAAAAAGAGCTTGCTACAAGGGTTCTTTAACGTGCAGGAAGCGTGGCATTTCTCCCAACACGTGGACCTGAGTTTACATCCCATCCGAAAGATGGGTTGTGTATTTATTAATCCCGCACAACCACGGAATGGGTCCTATTTCTATATCCCGGGACCCTCGGGGTCAGCCTCCGTTTAGGAGGGGTCACACCCCGCAAGCCGGAGATACTGGGTCCTATTTCTATATCCCGGGGTTCCCTCGGGGTCCTCTGTTAGGATGGCTCATTCTCCAAGCTCAGAGGATGCTGCGGGCCTATTCTTCAGCCGGGACCGCGCACGGCGGTTCAGTTACAGAAGACTTATGTCTTGCATTTTCCGTTGGTGAAACATCAGCAAACTATTTGTCCTGACATTTATTACATAGGAGGCAGGGTTGTTAATGTCATTTTTATAACTTCAGTTACTTCAGAAGTATTTTCGGTATTTAGTTATTTTATACGACTGCAAAAAATTTGAGGTCGTATAATGATATGGTGCTGTCGGCGTTGTCGTCCGTAGACACTTTTGTTTTTGTAAATAATTTTATTTCTAGTTGATCAATCCATATGAAATTTTAACACAATGTTTCTTGGCACAAAAGAAAGACTGACTTGTTTTGATAGTTGTGGCCCTGTCCGTTTTTAAAAAAGGGGCCAAAAAGGGCCAAATTTGGTGTTTTCATATATTTGGCTGTAGAATATTTATTTTTTATCAGATTTTCATGGGGTTTCTTTCAGTGTGCTCCTGAGGAAATTTCAAATCTGCAGTATGTTAAACGGATTTCACGCTGCATGTACTGTTCTTGAGATAAATGTGGCCCGAAAGGGGTGAATCTCAAAAATTTTAATTTTTTTATTTTTAGTCTGATTTTGATGCAGTTTTTTGCAATGGATTCCTTATGAAAAATTAACATGGCGCTCAACCATCAGATTTTTGATAATTTTTGCATATGTTAAGATAACCTAAAATTTTAAGTTTTCATCAGATATTGATAGTATTTTTTTCTTTGGATTAATCTTGTTGTAAGCTTTCAGTAGTATGTCAACAAATTTATCATAGCTCTTTCGGTTTCTGAGCTATAAGGGGTCAAAGGGGACAAAATTGCATTTTTTTCAAATTGGGTCAAAGGGGACAAAATTGCATTTTTTAAAATTATGTAATAATTTATTTTTTATCTGATTTTAGTGGGGTTCCTCTTGACACAAGCTTTTAGTAGTATGCCAGCAGAACTGGAATGTTTCCAAGCTCTAAGGGGCCAAACGGGGTTAAAATTGCAAATATGCAAATTATTAATTGATTGATTGGTGTTAATAGAGTGATGTTTTACGCCAACTTCAGCAATATTTCAGCTATATTGTAGCGAGAACTGTTAAGTAAGTTGAACAATTATAATAAATATAAAGTATCAATATAAAACCATTAAAGCTTTATACAAGTAAAACTAGAGTATAAAATATAAAAAATATATAAAACATTATAGGAGAAATGACAGTTTAACTGTAACAATATTACTATAAATTAAATCCATTTAAATCTTACTAAATAAATTGATTGTTTTTAAAAATTGAACGATTTTGTCGCCAGCGACATTTGTAAATAGGTCTTTAAGACAAATAGCTGAATAAAAATCACGCCTGATATCGGCAACATCTACACATTCAATTAAAACATGTTGAATTGTATAAGGACAATTGCATGGAATACATTCAGGTCGATCATCACTGTTGAGGATAAAACTATGTGTTGTTCTAGTATGTCCAATACGACATCGGGTCAACACTACCTGTTCCCTATGGTTTTTACCGCAGGAACCGACTTGTTTACCGACGTCTGATTGTATTCTATGCAGTTTATTATTTATTTGCAGATCCCATTTGGCCTGTATTTAACGATTAAAGGCGTCATGTCAGTGTACGGTACTGGAAAATCCGCCATCTCGTCATCTAGTGCATTATTGGCTTCCTGGTCAGCAGCTGTGTTTCCATAGATCCCCACATGACTAGGGATCCAAATATAAATGACTTCTTTGCCTAATGCTACAAGTGATTTGTAGAATTCGGCTATTTTTAAAATAATTGGGTGTTTTGTTTTTCGACTTTCAATTGCCAATAAGCAAGAGAGTGAGTCGGAACAGATCATGAATTTTATTTGATTGCGCTAAAGCTACAAATTTAAGTGCTGAGTAAATAGCGTTAGCTTCAGCAGTAAATATAGAACTAGAGGATGGTAATCGAAGAGTTGCTGCACGATCCTCCAAAACGGCTGCAGAAGCCACTCTGTCTCCATCCTTAGAGCCATCTGTGTAAATTTGCAAGTATTCAGGATGTTCAGATTTAATTCTTGCAAATTCCTGCAGGATAACCAGAGGATTGGTATCAACCTTTTTGTGTTTGCGTAGTTCAAAATTAAATGCTGGTTTTGGATTCAGCCATGGAGGTTTTTTGGGAGTTTCTATAGGAGCTATTTCATCTAAATTTATATCAGCAGATTCAAGTTGTGGTTTGATACGAAAACCAAAAGGTTGTATAACGTTTGGGCGTTTTTCATAGTCAGCCTTGTGAAAAGGTTTGAAAACACAGTTGTGAGAAGGATTGGAAGAATACTCTTTAAGCTTTGTTGCATATTGTAAACCAAGTTTAATACGTCTGTCTTCCAAGGACGGTTCATTATTAGCTGCAACATAGAGACTCTCCACAGGAGAAGTTCTGAACGCACCCAATGAAAGACGCAAACCTTGGTGGTGAACGGTATCTAGTAATTTAATACTAGTATATGATTTACGGGCGGAACCGTAAATAAAACATCCATAATCTAGTTTTGACCGAATCAACGATCGATATAAATTTAATAAAACAGTGCTATCCGCACCCCAGTCGCTACTCGACACAACTTTTAAAATATCTAATGCCTTTAGGCATTTGTTTTTTAGCATTTTGATATGGGGAAGAAATGAAAGTTTACTGTCAAAAATTAAACCAAGAAACTTGGCCTCTTTTACAATAGTTATAGGGTTATTGTATAGTTTAAGCTCTGGGTCTGGGTGCATTTTCCGCTTACAACAGAAATGCATCCCGACTGTTTTAGAGCTGGAAAATTTAAAACCATTTTCAACTGCCCATTTTTCGATTCTGTTTAGACATAATTGCAGTTGGCGTATTATGTTATTCATGTTTTTGCCACGATAGCAAATCAGAAAATCATCTACATAAAGAGATTCATCAATGTTATCTTTTAAAACCTGGGCCAAACTATTTATTTTAATACTAAATAGTGTGACAGAGAGGATGCTTCCTTGCGTAACACCCATCTCTTGTTCAAACGAGTCAGAAAATGTAGAGTTGACTCTAACATTGAATTCACGATCCTTGATAAAATTTTCAATAAAATTTGGTAAACTTCCTCTTAACCCCATATCAAAAAGATCTTTTAAAATACCATATTTCCATGTTGTGTCATATGCTTTTTCAATATCGAAAAAAATAAACACTGCATGTTCTTTCTTAAAAAATGCATTTCTGATAAATGTTTCGAATCGAACTAAATGATCTATTGTTGTACGACCTTGTCGAAATCCATTTTGGATGTTCGACAGAAGACCGTTCGATTCGAGATACCAAACAAGACGGCTGTTTATCATCCGTTCCATTGTCTTACAGACACAACTAGTTAATGCTAGCGGTCTGTAATTAGATGGTTCGGAATGATCTTTACCCGGTTTGGGAATAGGTACTATAGTTGCTTGTTTCCACATAGGTGGTAGTTTCCCTGTTTCCCAAATTTTATTTAAAAGGTTTAAAAGAATTTCCAGAGCTGTTAAAGGAAGATGTTTGAGGAGTTGATAATGGATATCGTCAGGGCCACATGCCGTGTCATGTGCCTTATCCAAGGATTGTTTCAGTTCGTCCATCGAAAATAATCTGTTGTATTCCTCTGTATTTTTAGATTTAAAGTTAAGTTTGTTTCGTTCCTTTTGTTCTTTAATTCTCTGGAATGTGGGTCCTAGATTTTTAGAAGAAGAATGTTTCTCAAAAGTTTCTCCAATTTTATTTGCAATATCTTTTTCAGATGTTAAAATATCTTGTCCGTTTTTAATGTGATGGACATTAGCTTTCTTATTTTTACCTTTGATTTTTTGTACCATATTCCAGACTTTGTTCATAGGGGTGTGGGAATTTAATTTAGAGACAACGTTGCGCCAAGAAGTGCGTCTTCTTTGTTTAAAAGTTCTTCGAGCTTTTGCACGATAAACGCAAAAATTGCCAAGATTGTCCGTCGTTGGATGTTTATTAAAAAGTTGCTCTGCCTTTTTACGATTTGTCAGAGCATCATCACAGTCATCGTCAAACCAGGGTTTGCCGAGGTTTTCGGTATAGATTTATCTGCAATGGAAGGATGGTTATCGAAGAGCTGCTGCACGATCCCCAAAAACGGCTGCAGAAGCCACTCTGTCTCCATCCTTAGAGCCATCTGTGTAAATTTGCAAGTATTTAGGATGTTCAGATTTAATTCTTGCAAAGTCCTGCTGGATAACCAAAGGATTGGTATCATCCTTTTTGTGTTTGTGTAGTTCAAAATTAAATGTTGGTTTTGGGTTCAGCCATGGAGGTTTTTTGGGAGTTTCTATAGGAGCTATTTCATCTAAATTTATATTAGCAGATTCAAGTTGTGGTTTGATACGAAGACCAAAAGGTTGTATAACGTTTGGTCGTTTTTCATAGTCAGCTTTGTGAAGAGGTTTGATTGATTGATTGATTGATTGATTGATGTTTTACGCCAACTTCAGCAATATTTCAGCTATATCGTGGCGAGAACTGTTAAGTATATTAACTAATTAGAATAGTTATATAGTAAAAATATCTATATAAAACCATATAGCTTTATACAAGTAAAAGAAATGTGTAAAATGTTAAAAACATAATTAAAGAAATTATGGTTTGACTAACAATATTAGAAATTAGAAACTAGTTTAAAATTGATCTTTTTAAATCTTACTAAATAAATTGATTGCTTTTAAAAATTGAACGATTTTGTCGCCAGCGACATTTGTAAATAGGTCTTTAAGACAATCAGCTGAATAAAAATCACGCCTGATATCGGCAACATCTACACATTCAATTAAAACATGTTGAATTGTATAAGGACAATTGCATGGAATACATTCAGGTCGATCATCCCTGTTGAGGATAAAACTATGTGTTGTTCTAGTGTGTCCAATACGACAACGGGTCAACACTACCTGTTCCCTACGGTTTTTACCGCAGGAACTGACTTGTTTACCGAAGTCTGCCTGGATTCCATGCAGTTTATTATTTATTTGCAGATCCCATTTGGCCTGCCATAACTTTAAAATATATTTAGCGATTAAAGGCTTCATGTCAGTGTAAGTTACTGGACAATCCGCCATCTCGTCATCTAGTGCATCCTTTGCTTCCTGGTCAGCAACTGTGTTTCCATAGATCCCCACATGACTAGGGATCCAAACATAAATGACTTCTTTGCCTAATGCTACAAGTGATTTGTAGAATTCGGCTATTTTCAAAATAATTGGGTGTTTTGTTTTTCGACTTTCAATTGCCAATAGGCAAGAAAGTGAATCGGAACAAATCATGAATTTATTTGATTGCGATAAAGCTACAAATTT
>MJUU01020971.1:0-24438 GCA_002080025.1 Modiolus philippinarum | reverse complement strand
AGTGTGACAGAGAGGATGCTTCCTTGCGGAACACCCATCTCTTGTTCAAACGAATCGGAAAATGTAGAGTTGACTCTAACATTGAATTCACGATCCTTGAGAAAATTCTCAATAAAATTTGGTAAACTCCCTCTCAACCCCATATCAAAAAGATCTTTTGAAATGCCATATTTCCATGTGGTGTCATATGCTTTTTCAATATCGAAAAAGATGGACACTGCATGTTCTTTCTTTAAAAATGCATTTCTGATAAATGTTTCGAATCGAACTAAATGGTCTATTGCTATTGTTGTACGACCTTGTCGAAATCCATTTTGAATGTTCGACAGAAGATTGTTCGATTCGAGATACCAAACAAGACGGTTGTTTATTATCCGTTCCATTGTCTTACAGACGCAACTAGTTAATGCTAGTGGTCTGCAATTCGATGGCTCGGAATGGTCTTTACCCGGTTTTGGAATAGGTACTATAGTTGCTTGTTTCCACATAGGTGGAAGTTTCCCCGTTTCCCAAATTTTATTAAAAAGATTTAAAAGAATTTCCAGAGTTGATAAAGGAAGATGTTTGAGGAGTTGATAATGGATATCATCAGGGCCACATGCCGTGTAATGTGCCTTATCCAAGGATTGTTTCAGTCCGTCCATCGAAAACAATCTATTGTATTCCTCTGTATTTTTAGATTGAAAGTTAAGTTTATTTCGTTCTTTAATTCTCTGGAATGTGGGTCCTAGATTTTTAGAAGAAGAATGTTTCTCAAAAGTTTCTCCAATTTTATTTGCAATATCTTCTTCAGATGTTAAAATATCTTGTCCGTTTTTAATGTGATGGACATTAGCTTTTCTATTTTTACCCTTGATTTTCTGTACCATATTCCAAACTTTGTTCATAGGGGTATGACAATTTAATTTTGAAACAAAGTTACGCCAAGAAGTGCGTCTTCTTTGTTTCAAGGTTCTTCGAGCTTTGGCACGAAAAACGCGAAAATTGCCAAGATTTTCCGTAGTTGGATGTTTATTGAAAAGTTTCTCTGCCTTTTTACGATTTATCAGAGCATCATCACAGTCATCGTCAAACCAAGGTTTCCCAGGCCGTTTTGGGTTTGCCGAGGTTTTCGGTATAGATTTATTTGCAATGGAAAGTATTTTTTCACTGAAAAGACTAAAGGGATCAAGCAATTCAGATTTCAATTCTTCTCTACATAAATTTTCATAAAGTGACCAAACAACTTTATCAAATTTAAAACGCTGTGGCTTTTCTCCAGTAGTAGAATAAAGATGTTGAATAATAATAGGAAAGTGATCACTACTACATAAGTCATCGTATACTTTCCAAGAGAAGTCCAAAAGTAGAGATGGGTCAGTTATAGTTAGGTCTATAGCTGAGTAAGCCCCATTTCCCGGATGTAAATAAGTGTTTGAACCGTCATTAAAAATACATAAACTTTCCTGCGACATTATGTCTTCAATCTTTTTACCTTTGTCATTCAACGCAGAACTACCCCACAGTGGGTTGTGAGCATTGAAATCGCCATTATAATAAATGGGGCGGGTAGTTGGTCGGCTAGAGGTTTTTAAGTTGACTCAGACTGGGGTTGAAATTTGGTGGTAAATACACAGAACATAATGTGATCGTTTTATCTAAAGAAATTCTCACTGCAACAGCCTGAAGATCGGTATTTAGATCAACAGTACTGTGGACAATATTGTTGTTGACAAGAATGGTTGAGCCGCCAGCAGCTCGTTCATTCTCAGCTACATAAGTGCTGTAGAGAGAGTAGTTCTTTACATTCAACGTATCACTTTTCTTCAGGTGCGTTTCCTGAAGACAAAATGCCGCAGGATTAAAAGCTTGAATTAATAAAGTAATTTCAATGAAATTTATCTTAAAACCTCGGCAATTCCATTGAATTATATTATTCATTTTAGTCGTATTGGTGAGAAATTTCCCTTTCGGGAAACCGAGGGATGACGAGACGATCGACCACTTGCAGGCGAAGACCTACTGTGTGGTCGTTCATTTTCGATGTTGTTTTCTGGTTCTGATGTATCCATGTCGGTACCTAATGTTCCCCAAATGCTAACATCCCAGTAGGGTTTTTTGCGTGAACCAGATTTTTTAGATTTGCGAGTGTCTTCGTCTGAAGACAGGCTTTCGTTTTAGAAGTGCTAATAGCCGATTTGGACTTCTCGTGTCCACCATGTCTTTGGCTATTTGCACTATTTGGTTGTTTCTGTTTTTTCTGCAGTTGATGAACTTTCTGCAGATTTCTGTCCGATGGCCTTAGTATTTTTAGGGCCAGTCTTTAAATTTATGTTTTTGGAAGATGATTGAACTTTCGAAGGAGATTTGGACACAGATTGTATTGATTGCGATGATTGTGTTGACTTTGTTGAATTTGAAGCTTTTTTAAATTTTGATGGAGTGATGATGTTTTCTTTCGGAAGAGTTTTTACAGGTAATGGCCTAGGAATTGGAGTGTCAATTGGCCAAGTATAATTTGTTTGTGTTTCCACATGCGAGAAAGAGTTAGGTTTTTTAACTTTGTCAGCATATGTGGATGTTGCTGTTAAAGATGTGTTTGATGAGGAAATTTGTTGACGTGCGTCTTTGTATGAAATGTTTTTCTCCGTTTTAAGTTTCAAAATTTCCTTTTCCTTGGTATAAAGGGGACAATCCCGTGAGGAGGCCATATGCGCACCGCCACAGTTTGCACATTTCTGTGCATTACCACACTCGGTGTCCTGGTGTCCCTCCTCTCCACATTTGAAACATTTCAGCTTGCTCCTACATTGTTTGGTGCCATGACCAAACTTTTGGCAAGTGAAACATCTAACAGGGTTTGGCAGGAATTTGTCAACCTTTATACCAAAGGGGCCAATTTTCAATGATGTTGGAGGAATTGAACAATTGAAAGTTAAAAGAAAAGTATTAAGTTTTACAGCGCTTCCTGATTTTTTCGAAATAAATCTTTGAACTTTTGTGACGCCCTGTGATGATAATTCGTCACAAATTTCCTCATCGCTAACATCTGAAAGATATTGACTTCTATCTCTCATAATACCACGACTGCTATTAAGAGTTCTGTGGGGAGATGCCGAAACTTTGAATTCTAAAATTTTGGTTATTTTTAATAAATTTTCACTCTGAGTTTTGGAAGAAGCTTCAATTAGTAAATCACCTGATCGCATTCTGGAGACGTTTTTTACTGTTCCGGCAATGCTTTGAATGGTCTTTTGGATAGCAAATGGATTGATTTTTGATATTTGCTTATCAGATGATCCTGTCAACACAATAAATTTTGTCCAACTGTTATCTGCAAACTCTGGAATAGAATTGTCTAGTTTTCTTTTTCTATTTGGAACTGGTTGGTTTTGAGGGGTTTGTTGTGCCATGTAGTAAGAAAAGAGATTTCACCATCTTTGTCACCCACCCACCACGGAATGCCAACAGGGGGGTTACTTTGATTCTAGGGATCTCCACCAGAAAGTATCAAGTGTTCCAAAGATGGTATACTCAAGTGGAGCATAACCATCAGGCACTGATGGAAAGCGTACTACTTGATTGACCCATGAGCCTCCGCCTTCTCCAGTACCCCTACACTGTATTGATGGTTTAAATCAAGACAAAAATGTTACACACAGGTTAACTTAAACTCAAGTTGGAAAGATATACTGGAGGGCTTGGCGTGACCAGCCGATTGATCGGACCGGGCCAATCCGACCTCCCGTTTAGATGATATCAGAGCCAAAGTAAGATATTGATCCTGTATTCTCAGCCCAACGNGTATTTTATGGCCGTAGCGGGAGTCTGAACACAGGCTCGCACCTACCAGGATCTCCTCAACCATCGACACGGGTCTCGACACACGGCAAACGTGTCGCCTCTGTTAGGATGACTCATACTCCAAGCTCAGAGGATGCTGCGGGCCTATTCTTCAGCCGGGACCGCGCACGGCGGTATATATAAAGAGGAAAGATTAAAAAAAATCTAAGACTAACAATATAAATCCAATTCAAACGGAAAATAAAACGGGAAAGAAGTTTGTTGCAGCTCCAGCTTCTGGTTTGACCTGTGAGAAGCCAACAACAAATGTGGCAAAATCAGCAAAAAAAAGTACCTGCTACATGTGCAATACAACGTGATTCAGAGAATTGGAAGCCAACATCAAAAGTTAACTACTGGAGATTCATTGGATAAAACAAAAGAAATAGCCAAGAAAGTAACTGGAAAAGACAACAAAAAAGCTGACAAAGATGTATTAGCAAATGGGTAACCAAACTTTTTACAACTCGAATATGTCAATGATTTAGTTTTAACAGCCAATCAGGTTGTCTGTATTTTCATTATCATCTCAACAAACTATTAAATACTGATTAGGAACATATCTGTGGTGAGATATTATGTGATACCCTCTGTCATATGTTTGTCTGTCTGTCTGTCCGTCCCCCGAAGGTTTCTTATTGATAACTTGTGAACGAAATAACATGAGGTCTTCAAACTTGGTATGTAAGTTTTTTCCCACAAAACTAAGATCATGTTTGATTTTGGGTTCAGAGGTTCAGATGTCCAAGGGATTCATGAGTTATGAGCCTTGAAACTTTCAAATTTTGCGAATTTTAGAGTTTCCGACTGATAACTTGTGAATGAAATAATATACTGTCTTCAAACTTGTTATATAAATTGTTTACTATAAATTTCAGGCCAAGTTTGATTAGGGTTCAGAGGTTCAAGGGTTCATGAGTTATGCCCCTTGAAACTTATACGCAAATTTTTATAGGGTTTCCTACTGATAACTTGTGAATGAAATAACATACCGTCTTCAAACTTAGTATGTAAGTTGTTTACCAAAAGACACAGGCCAATTGTAGTTTTTTGGTTCCTCGATATATATGGTTCTGGAGTTATGCCCATTTTAAATTTGTGAAACATGGCGAGGCATCATGTAATGCACCTTCCATATTCAGAATTGCAGATAAATTAAATTCCAACTGAACAAGCAGACAAGTCCCAATTAAATTTAACTTGCCTAGCACAGATTTTACTTGCCACAGGCAAACTAAAGAGCACTTAAATCTATCCATTCTTAAAATTGAAAAATCATACTGTTTTTAAGTACATTCCTGAGACAATGTTATGATTATGCATGGAGAGTTGACATGCGGAACAGGGGTCATAGCTTCTGTTAATGTACCACAAGATACCAGTGGTAAGTAAAATATGTATTCCGGTCAAATTTTGCAGTCTGCATCAGAAACTTTTTAATACTATTACATATACTTTGGACAATTGAGAGAACAGATTTACTCGTCAGAATTCCAAATAACTAAATACCGATACCGATACTGTGAATTTATTTTCTGCATATGCGCATTTCGACAATTTATGTCTCTTCAGTGCAGATAAAATCTAAACGTTTGGAAGACCATATAATCAAAGATGTTAAAAACTGATAGAGAACGAATGAATTAATGAAGTAAGTGAGAACCGAAATGTCAATCAAAAGAACGAACAATCCATGGACAATGTCAACATCGGACACACTAAGAAACAAGGACACCACTTAAGTACGGGACAAAAAAGAAAAATGAAGACACATACAGATGAACAACACGGACCCAATAAAAACCATGGGTGAGATCAGGTGTACGGGTAGAGTAAGCATCTCCTGCTTCTTTTAAGACACCCGCCGTGTTGAACATGTCAAATCCGGTAGTAAAGTCAAATCCGATAGAGGAAAAACAAACTTTAGTTGCAGAGGGAAAGATCTGTTGTCATCTGGGAAACATATATCCCATAGCGATCCACAAGATCGTGATGTCGACCGTAAAACTTCTGTAGTGATGACTTTAAGTTTTTGGTAACGTACCCATGCTGAAGTAGTCTATTTGTAAGCAAATGAGCTCTATCAAGGAAGTCACTGTAACGACCACAAACCCTTATTAATGAGTCAGAAAGATTAAAAGCATGCACAATTTCACATTCTTCTAAAAGACTTTTTACAATTTCTTTTAGTTTCTGGTCACAATATTTTACTAGAATATCAGCAACTGTTTAAATGAATACTATATATTATTCGGGAATCTTCACATGGGATACGGGTTCATATTCCCTGTCTGTGTTTTATATCCCATGAGCCGTCAGGCGAAGGGGATATAGGGCACAGACAGGGAATAATTTTAATAATCCGTATCCCCTGTGAAGCCCGAATAACTTTTATATTCTGCTACAAGTGCTATATTTTTTCTATTAAAAGCGTTAAAAAAATTGTGATTTTGCTACAACGGGGATACGGTCTCGTATCCCCTGTCAAGGTTACCAATCAAATATTTCACTTCAGCAGAATATAAGTATATACAAGTGCCAAAATGAAGTAAGCATCTCCTGTGGATTGAAAAAAAATTGAGTCAATACAGTAAAGCCTGATTTCTAGTAGCATTTTATAAAGTAGTGGAAATTACTGCATGAACTTTTATTATGACCTGATGACACAAATTTACAAAAATTATCGCTCGCTCAATTTTTTATCTTTGGTTAAAAATTTTTTTTTTAAATTTGCAGAAAAAAATCGCTCGCTTGATGAAAAGCTTCGCTTCCAAAAAACTTGAGTTTTGAAGAAAAAAAATCGCTCGCTTGCTTCATTTTTTTCATAAAGTTGTCCGAAAAACTATAAATTAATTTGGAGTGGCCTAATCTCAAATTTATTTTTAATAGGTGATGTGTTATCTTTCCAAGATGAAAAAATAGTAATGGTGGATTACATGATACCCCGCAACGTTTCACAAAATTTCGAAGAATCAAGGGGCATAACTCCAGAACCCCTTGGACCTCTGAACCCATATTCGAACTCGTCCTGGGTTTTGTGGTGAACAAGCTACATACCAAGTTTGAAGACTGTATGTTATTCCGTTCAAAAGTTATCAATCGGAAACCTTCGGGGGACGGACGGACCCACGACTGAGGGTATCACATAATACCACGCCACTAAGTGTGGCGGGGTATAAAAATGAAACCAGGAGATAGAGAAGTGGACAAAGAAAATTTACAGGTATTTTTTTATTATGTTAAACTTGACTTAAATGATAGAATGATAAAAATGAAGCGACTTAAAGTTAAGAGAGTTACAAAACTTGTAAATTATCAAATATGATAAATTAATATTGTTACGTTTAAAATTATGACGGTGTATGATTCCATTTGTACATACTTGTTTTTTTTTCTTGTAGTCCACTACCAAGACACAGACTACAACTAGTGCTACATGTACTACAACAGGGATAACATCGTCCATAACAAATCAGGTACTTAAGGTAGTAGACCTAGGTTAAGGGACATAACTCTTAAAAATCACTTGTATGTTTGTTTTGATCATTTTCATAAATATATTGTAAGCTTCTTAGTAACGCAGATCTCTAATGCTTAAAAAGCACCAATGAAGCTGCCTGTTTCAAGCACCTTGCTGATTTAAAGAGTTATCTCCCTTAACTTAGGCCTACTACCTTAAGATATTTAATTTTTCTGTATACAGACATGGGGTTGTTATAGCAAATATCTGAAAATTTACAACGGGGTAGTTATAGTATACACGTTTTGCTTTGACGTTCAAAGGGGGGTCCTTTACCCACTCTTTATTACCATGTCATTCTACTGTCTTTTTCATTTTCAGCCTACCAGACCAAAACCAAACATGCTGACCCGCCGTGCGCGGTCCCGGCTGAAGAATAGGCCCGCAGCATCCTCTGAGCTTGGAGTATGAGCCATCCTAACAGAGGACCCCGAGGGAACCCCGGGATATAGAAATAGGACCCAGTATCTCCGGCTTGCGGGGTGTGACCCCTCCTAAACGGAGGCTGACCCCGAGGGTCCCGGGATATAGAAATAGGACCCATTCCGTGGTTGTGCGGGATTAATAAATACACAACCCATCTTTCGGATGGGATGTAAACTCAGGTCCACGTGTTGGAAGAAATGCCACGCTTCCTGCACGTTAAAGAACCCTTGTAGCAAGCTCCTTTTGGGGTGGTCCGTAGGTGATCGGCTACAAGGCTAAATTCCCCGCCCTTGACGATTTCACCCTACTTTTCCAGTGGCAGTCAGAATTTCCCGTCCCATGGCCATTTCCATACCCCAAAGTGATTATTTATCAACAAACTTGTTCTCGTCTTGATATAGCTGAAATATTGCTGAGTAGACGTTAAACAATATTCAATCAATCAAACATGCTGACTATCACCCCATCATCAAATGAAAGTGATGGTACTACGCAAAGACGAATGGAAATTGGGGGACCAAGATCCGGACCCATTGTCAACATAGCGGATTGTGATGTGGCAATTCTAACCGATAATGAGGTAAATAAAAATGAACTACATACCATACATAATGTGTCGTTGATCATAACTTCAATGTCTTTGCATCTCCTTTCTAATACACATAAATCCAAAGGCGAGTTATCAAGTTGTAAGTTAATCCGGGATGGAATTCAATTTGTATTTGACTGTCACTCTTTATCGATGGAAATCTTACTGTATCTACCGTCGTTGGAACTTTACCAACATAAACTAACTTGTCTGGTCTGTTGTGCAGTCTAAGATATACTCGATCTGGTAGCAATCTTTCGGATTCATATCTTTACCACCCAAACAAATAGCAAATAAGCACAAATACACTACTGTGATTGAATACATTTTTTTACACTTGTAAACAGTAGTACTACCCCACGCTGATTAACGATCACGTGATGTAATTTAATGTTGTGATTGGATAACTACTTAATATATTATGTTGTTGTTTTATTTGTACGAGAGGAACATCTCATAGTATTTATACCCTCCAAGAACGAAGTTCAGGGGGGGGGTATATAGGAATCACTCTGTCCGTCTGTCTGTCTGTCTGTGATAGCAAACAATTTTTCGTAACAGTTTTCTCAGTAACTACTCATCACTGCAACTTGAAATTTTGTATGCAAGTTTATAATGATGTCCTATACCGCAAGTAGCGATTTCAGGATTGCCGGACATCTACTTCCTGTTTACCGACTTAGTTAATTTTCGAGATCTTTAGTCAATCGTAGAAAATTTTCGTAACAGTTTTCTCAGTAACTACTTATCACTGCAACTTGGAATTTTGTATGCAAGTTTAGAATGATGTCTTATACTACAAGTAGTGATTTTAGGATTGCCAACTACCTGCTTCCTGTTTACTGGGAATTGTGCAATTATAACTATTTTAGTGACAAATTATATTGGGGATCTTCTACATGGGGAGTGGGGGTATCATTTTGTGGCCCTCCAGGCCACAGTACCTCTAGTTTTTAATTGATTTTGTTTTTTTTTTTCAGACAAATCAATGGGAATATGAAGCAATTTCTCCAGAAAATTCACCAGGAGGAGGTCATTTAAATTCAAGCGTTGTACGAGAACTTTTAAATGGAAACTTTAAACGAAAACAAAAAAAAAACGCTAAAACCATCTGATTTACTCGAAATATCTGATTCATTGGATATAACTTCTTTTAAATGGATGAAAATGTATATGTGTGAAATAATTCTTTTAAATGGATGAAAATGTGTATGTGTGAAATAATTCTTTTAAATGGATGAAAATGCGCATGTGTGTTTGTAGTTTGTGTGATGGACAAACAACTGCACTTGAACGCTGGATTACCCCAGTCAAAGATTGATAACAAAAGCATTTCAAAGATCTAAATTTCTTCGATCCTAATGTAAATCGCCTGCCATTATCCATATATATTCATTTCCAACTAGTTGCCCCGGTGGTCCCTTCTAAAGAAAATTTTTAAATAGTAGATACTATTGAAATAAAAGTATACATAACACTGGACTTGAATCAAAGATTTCCTCAGAATTAATATATGTTTTAGATCATCCCCCTAAGATCTTAAGTTAATCCTTGCAAATGTAAATATCTACCCCTACCCATTTTCTACGTTAAACTCATTGCCCCTTCTTTGTTATGTAATTATGTTTGTATGATGATCTTCTCCAAGAATATTATATTCAACACCCTTTTCAATGAATGGCGCGATGATACACATAGCAACAATAATGGCAACAAAATGGCGGCATACTTGCGACTGGAGACTACGGAGATAGCTTTACTTTAGAGAAACAATATCTTACATTGTTTTCCGGTACATTACGATATTTTCTCACATCTCGATAGATAAATTTTCACATTTTAAAGTTCTGTGAAAATTTAACTATCTCGATGTGAAAAATATACGTACTAAACTGGAAACAATGTTAGAGACTATATATATCAGGAGTCGTTAGTATTAGATTAACTTTGCGAATGATTGTGATTGTGGACTATATGAATGGGATATGTGGATGTGTATGGATTGGAGTATGTTTTGCTGCGACTGATTAAAGAAAGCATTCTTTGTATTTTTATTTTTTTATGTTTGTCTGTGACTCTGATGTTCTTTAACTGTTAATGGATTGAATGCAAGATATTATGAGAGGAAAGAGGTAATAGGCGAAAGGTTATAATCTTTGTTGTGCTAGAGCTCTCTCTACATCCAAGGACCCGTATTGAAGGACATGAAAAATAGAGTACCATCAAACAAGGAAGAAACATACAGAAGGAACTTGCAATCTCATTACACAAAAAGCAGGTGTATCATTAGAGAAATGTGGTCTGGAAGAAATTGAGCGTTTTTAAGAATTAATGTCCGATTACCAAATAAAACGTCTCAAAAGAACATTTTAACGGTATTATCTTTTGCAGGCCTCAAGAGTGGATAAACAGATATATAGTTATCATCATGGTGAACATTACGATGTTATAACCAGTATGCCGTCTTTTCTGTCCGGACACTTTTCAAAGCGTTGTGATGAATTTCTCTAACACTTATCATTTTGTGTAAAATGTCAAAGAGGCAAAAAGGGTGAATTTTATTTTTGTCTGATTTTGATGCCACTGCTGGTGGACTAGAGGTCCCCGAGGGTATTCACCAGTCCAATAGTGAGACCTGTCTGGCACAAAAATTACCTAGCGATTTATAGAAATTAACTGTTTTATCACAATTCTAACCCCTTAAAAATACTACGGCTTCATTCCGTGTATGGCACTCGGTGGACGTCCTTAGTACTGGATTTGGCTTCCTATTTCGATATTTTTGGCAATGAGTACTTCTTGGATTAAAATTTTTCGATTATGGCTTTCCATATTATTTGATTTTAATGCTGCTGATGAGAAGTTAATCCTTAAAACACGTGTACGGCATAACTAAATTTACTGTTCATTTTTGCAACTTTGGTGTTTTTGTATTTTGACAGTATTTTCATGGCACCGTTATAAAAACATTGTATCCATACTTGTATTGTGTCCATACTTGTATTTTATTATTATTATTGTCATCTGTATTATAACATGAATAGCATCTCTTAATTGGTATACAAATGAAACCTTTCGGTGACAGATGTGCCTTTTAATACTGTTAGCTAAAAATAAATCACTTACTCTTTTGTTTATATGCAGTAGTACGAAATATTCTAAAGCCAAATTATATAATGTCAATTTATTGTAAAAATAAAACAAATCACGACACGATATTAGTGTCATTTTATCAATAACGTATATGAGTGCAAGCTATTGTATTAATATTTTCATTCTAGTTTTGTCTCCAAAATGGAAAACGCAAAAGCAATCCAAATCTACACCACCTTCTTATGCCTTTTGGATAGATAATTGAGAAGATGCCAAACACCATCGTATAGGGCTGAACTTTAGCAGCAGATGATGTTGGTGAATATTTACTTGCGCCAGTTGGTGTCAGACCAGCATTAAGATATGATGTACATGATGCATGATAATATGTACGAGATGCCAGACCCAGATTCCGATTAAAAAACAGGATCAGATAACAGATAACTGAACGGCCCTTTTAAGGGCCATCCAAATATTTCAAAAAGCATGACAGTTGAATACCACAATCAATACTTCATTACCATTTGTAAACTTAGGCACATTGTTGTGTGACATACCTTCAAAATACTTAACAGAAACGAAAGCCACATTTACATGTTCAGGTATACATACGTGTATTTTCTTTTGGCGAACATGGTAACATACATTCGTGGCAATTGCCGCAAGTAACTGCAATTACTAATATGTATGCAAATTTACACCACGGGCAAATTTAGATCGCCTCCGGACTCGAAGAAATGGGTAGGGGCAGGAAATTTACCCTGCCGTACGACACCCAGTGCGTCTGCTCTCTTCAGAGAAATATAGAAGAGGTCTTTATACTGAATGGAGCGTGGCGTTTCTCTACACATTTTGGCTGCAATGGTTCGCGATCAGGCTTTCCGTATTATGTCCTGACTACCCCGGATAGACCGGGCATTCCCCTATCCACTTACTGGAGACGCATCAGGCAGCTGTGTGGCCGAAGCCCTTGAAAACCATGCATTTGAGTTTGACTGGTTGATTGATGTTTTACGCAAACAGAGCCTCTGGGACTTTATGTACTATATCAACACTATAAGATACATGAGAAATGCTTATCTTTATTTTTTTCCAGAAAGAATCAAGCGGGCATTTGAAGATTTTGAAAGGAAATGCTTGCTAAAAAATGGGAACCCTGTATTCAAGAAATAAATGAAATATATAAAGAAAATGCAGTGGTCTATCAGTTTACACAGACAGCACAGGCCTCGATAAATTCTAAAGAAGAAAGAAGCTTTGTTGGAATGGTGCAAACAAACTCTGCTATAATTATTGACATTTGTGATGAAGGGAATGACGTAGAGCCAATAAAGACTTGCATAAGACGACTTAGTTTAGCATTGGACCATTTAAGACGACTTAGTTTAGCATTGGACCATTTAGGACGTCTAAGTTTAGCATAGCATTTGTTTAAGAATGTTTTGCAACAAATGCTTGGTTCTATGTCTGGGCAAAGAGGTTGAACTTCAAACAGTTCAGAATGCCCATAAACTGCTATATCAAATCTTGAAGCGGAATGAAATATTGCTGAATGTAAGTGGAATACTGAAAAAAGAAAATATCTTCTCAATTTGGTTGATTGATTGAATATTGTTTAACGTCTACTCAGCAATATTTCAGCTATATCAAGACGAGAACAAGATTGTTAATAAATAACCACTTTGGGTCTAGAAGGGGCATGGGACGGGAAATTCTGACTGCCACTGGAAAAGTAGGGTAAAATCGTCAAGGGCGGGGAATTTAGCCTTGTAGCCGATCACCTACGGACCACCCCAAAAAGAGCTTGCTACAAGGGTTCTTTAACGTGCAGGAAGCGTGGCATTTCTTCCAACACGTGGACCTGAGTTTACATCCCATCCGAAAGATGGGTTGTGAATTTATTAATCCCGCACAACCACGGAATGGGTCCTATTTCTATATCCCGGGACCCTCGATGTCAGCCTCCGTTTAGGAGGGGTCACATCCCGCAAGCCGGAGATACTAGGTCCTATTTCTATATCCCGGGGTTTCCTCGGGGTCCTCTGTTAGGAAGACTCATACTCCAAGCTCAGAGGATGCTGCGGGCTTGTTCATAAGCCGGGACCGCGCACGGCGGTACTCAATTTGGAAGGCAGTTAAGAAAAAAAATATTTGTTAGTTTATTTAATATAAGTTGCTTATAAAGCTTATGAAACAAGAGCTGTTGCCGAATGGCAGCTAGTTATACACCCGCTCATTGAACCCTGAATCAATATGGTCAGTGCAAAATTAAGTGTGTGTGTGGACACAATACAGGTGTGGACACAGTACAAGTGTGGACACAATACAAGCATTTATGAAGTTGCAGAGAAAAAAAAAAGATATGCAAATAATTTGAGAAGGATGCAAAATGGTGTTAGTCAGTAAACAGTAGTAGTATTTGGAGATGAATTTTAAGTTTATTGGCCGATTATGGATGTATAGAAAAACTTTGACAAAGTAAACACATATGAAAATGGTGACAGAATGTATTTGAAAAAGTTTTGATTGATTGAATATTGTTTAACGTCTACTGAGCAATATTTCAGCTACATCAAGACGAGAACAAGTTTGCAAATAAATAATCACTCTGGGGTATGGAAAGGGTCATGGGACGGGAAACTCTGACTGCCACTGAAAAAAGAGAGTGAAATCGAAAGGGGTGGGGAATTTGGCCTTGTAGCCGATCACCTACGGACCACTCAAAAAGAGCTTGCTACAAGGGTTCTTTAACGTGCAGGAAGCGTGGCATTTCTTCCAACACGTGGAAAAAAGTTTTTGAGACCTGTTAGGATCAACAAGGATGGACATCCAGTGATGTCCATCAAAGTAGTGGAAAGACATGGAACTTTAATAACAGCGTGCCCTTTTTAGTGTTAATTTGGTGTAAATATGTTCAATCATTGTGGAAATGTAAATAATTTGTAAATATTGGATTAACATGGAAAATTGTACATACCAAATTGTAAATAAATTGGTACACGTCACCGTGAAAGGCGAGAAGATACTTTGTGTAAGTGAACTACCCTAATAGAAGATCATAGTAAAAAATAACAGAAAAATAAGGAGGAGATAGAAAATGTACATGTATAATGTATATTGATTGATTGAATATTGTGTAACGTCTACTGAGCAATATTTAGCTATATCAAGACGAGAACAAGTTTGTTAATAAATAATCACTTTGGGGTATTGAAAGGGTCATAGGACAGGAAATTCTGACTGCCACTGGAAAAGTAGGGTGAAATCGAACGGGGGGAATGTATATTGATTGATTGAATATTGTTTAACGTCTACTCAGCAATATTTCAGCTATATCAAGACGAGAACAAGTTTGTTAATACATAATCACTTTGGGGTATTGAAAGGGTCATAGGACGGGAAATTCTGAGTAGGGTGAAATCGAAAAGAGGGGATGTATATTGAAATTGTGAATGAAAGGATATGGAGTAAATGTACACGAGACAAATTCTCTACAAATACATGGTAAAAACTGGTTTAATTCCATGACTCGGTAAGTTTATTTGGTAGTAAATTATAGTGTTTTTCATACCTTACACTCAGTTCCATTTACAAACACTCGAGCGAATTTAAACAGGTTGCACGTTTCCTCTGAAGTCATGTCGAACTAAATCCCTAATCCATCATGTATATACACACGTAGTGTCGAAAATATTTGTAAATCTTACAACTGGGAAGTTGTCTGGTTTTCTCCCACGAATGTTACACCTCTTCCTCCTGAACAATCTAACAGTACTCCCTCTGTTTTTACACAGTCATAAACATTAAGTGAAAGGACTGGAGAAAACAAAATGAACCAAACACACAAAAACATCTTGACGTTGAAATATTCTCAGTGTAAATCGCTAGTCATGTTCCCTACTTCCGGTGAAATCACGTGAACAATGTCAACATAAACTCGATAAAGTGTTCATTTCGATAAAGGCAATGGTGACTCGCGTGTGCGATGCAGAATTATGTATAAATCTAACAATGATTTTTAAAGAATATAATTATTTTATTTTAGAATAGACGCCAAGCGAGTTGGAAAAGAGGAATGCAATTAAAGAGGAAGAGACATTTGGGAACAAAATTTACTTATTAAGTGTGTAAAATAAATATTTGAAATTTGGCGAGTTGAAGACTGAGAGGAATTCATGTAACGAAGAGGAAGAGACATTTATGAACAAAATTTACTTATCAAGTGTATAAAATAAATATTTGAAATTTGTTATATCCTTACGTTTTATTAGTTCCTTGTAGACTGGAATAGAAAGTTAGCATTTATTTTTAAAATGTGAATGTTATAAAAAAATATTAGAGTTCACATTGCATCCGTTTTCAGTTGTGGCGAACACATACATTACTCTGTCCTTAGCTCATTTAGGTTCTACTGGTAATCTGTTCTCTAATCAGATTTTAATCATATTTCGGTTGGTGGATTTTCAAATGTTTTTATTGGGGAGACTAATTTTTGGAAATACTCATATGCAGAAAATGAATTCACAATAACTGCACAAGTACTTTGTTATTTACTTTTTGTCTGTTTTCCCTCGTTTTCGAAAAATTGTTGCCTTGATATGAAGTAAATGCATGAAAATCTTTAAAAAAAAACAACAATACTTTGTACGAAATCTCTTTCATTTGTCTTTGACGGTGATTGATTCTGTTTCGAGTGATGTGGTGACTCCAAAATTTGCCTTTGTGGGTTTTTTGTTATGTCTGAGTTGATATTTTTGTCTGTGTGTCTGTCTATATCTCGAAGGTTTCCGACTGAGAACTTGTGTACAGAATAATAATATACCCTACAAATTTTAAGTTAATCACAAATCCTGGATCAAGTTCTAAGAGACACTTGGAAATTTTGTGAAACGTGGCGAGACACTTTACTATTTTACTTCTGACATGGTATCTATTAAATATGAAAGCAGATTACAAGATTTTGATTTGGTGACTTGTTTATGCTGTGTTCTATCTGACAATGAATGAAGATGACATGGATTTGATTTTTATTTACCATCTGATATTTAATTGAAATACCATCTCTTTCTGATATGGTTTACAGACTTGTGAATAGAGAAAGAAAGCACCACAATGCAAAATAAGAAAATCAATACTACTATGTAAGGACGACGTCGGACATGGCTAGCACTTACGGAAAAAACATTGAATTGATAGCATACAGTACATTGGATAATACAGTTGAATCAGGAACAAGTTCACTGCATACTAACAGTCCAATATTTTTATAAGTGTCTGGCTCTTTTACTGTACAAATAAAACCGATTAAATCTTCAAACACGAGTATAAACCAGCAACACTCAATAACAGGTATGAATCGAAAATACGTAAGAAGAAAGTAATCAATTTATTGCTTTTGCCATAAGTAAGATCAATATCATGTACCATTCGTAGACAATAAACACAAACCATAGTCAGTAACATACAAATAGCAATGATGTAGACATGAGCATTGAAACAAATAAGATATAGAGCCAGACAGTTGTAACTGGAGAAAACACGTGTCTAATTAGCAAGATATAGAATAAAATTACGTCTTTCAGAAATACATGCGTAATTAGCATGCTGTAGCATAAAATAACGTAACACAACACGTACATGACTATGTCATGTGCGTAATTAACTTGCTGTCAATAAACACGTGTCTAATTAGCATGCGGTAGCATAAAATAACGTAACACAACACGTACATGTCTATGTCATGTGCGTAATGAACTTGCTGTCCATAATCACGTGTCTAATTAGCACGCTGTAGCATAAAATAACGTAACACAATACGTACATGTCTATGTCATGTGCGTAATTAACTTGCTGTCAATAAACAAGTGTCTTATTAGCACGCTGTAGCACAAAATAACGTAATTCAACACGTACATGTCTAGGTCATGTGCGTAATTAACTTGCTGTCAACAAACACGTGTCTAATAAGCAAGCTGTAGCATAGAATTACATGTCACAATTCTTAATTAACTGTAGAGTTGAAGAAAAACGTGCGTAACTACCATGCTGTAGCATAACTTAAGTATATATCAAGATTCATGTGCGTTATTAACTGGATGTGGCATAACATTACGTGCCAACTTGCGTATTTAAATAGGGGTAGCAAACGTGTGTGTTATGAATTAGATTAGTTCATCAAACTATATAAAATATGACTTTTCCCTTTTTCCACAAAACCTTAAATTTTTGTTAAAATCGAAATTTTGCTACAATCATAAACCATGGTAAATGTACCGCACATTAATATATTATAAGCACTTAATAGAAGAGAGTTAAGTGGAAGGTTAACTAAAGGACATGGTTTGAGACGAACCAATCTCATCAGACAAAACGTGGAGAAGCTCGATTTTGAAAGAAACAATCGTTTTGATTGGCCAATGGAACGACTTGAACCGGAGACAAATTATGTTGCTGTTGTTCTTTTTAATTTTGAAGACAACGAAGACTTTACGGAGGACTTCTACCTTCACGGGTGCGATTTCGACAGCGTTTTAAATACTGCAAAATATATTTACGGTATTTCGTAAAAAAAAGGGATGTCATAGACATTAAATTATTTTCACCGTTATTTCCCGAATATCTAACATATGCCGAACGTTATAAAACTTTTGAAGAGTGGCCATTGCAATTAAATCAAAGTCCAATCACATTGTGTGAAAATGGATGTTTCTATACAGGGCGGAGCGACATTGTCAAGTGCTTTTATTGTGTCGTAAAACTGAAGCAATGGACTAGTACAGACATCGTAAACGAGGAACATTCTAGACATTCACCCAATTACTTTTATCTGTACATAGTGTATATTCATCAAAGTGTGTAGAATTGGGAAGTATTACATGATATTCTATTGTACTTGTATAAAGGTTCTATCGAGCTAATGTTTATGTAACAGATTTGTATTCCCAGATCAAATAAAATTTATATTTTCCGAACTGTTTAAAAAAAAAACAAGACTTACATCACTGTATGGATCATCCTCAATGTCCTCTTGATTGTCAAAGCTCGTGCAAGTACTGCTTACATCACCATCAGTCTATAATAAAGGAAAGTATTTTATTCACTGAGGTAGCAATAGAATATGCTTAAAGTTTGTACAGATTATCATATTACATCTAAATATTTGAAACAACATATACATATACCCCATAGAAATTAACAAAGTTCAATACCTTGATTTTTCTAATCTGGCTTGTACATAATAAAATGTAAATACACAATATAAAAGATTCTCTTGTTTTACTGTACTAAAATCACTCATATGTGAATTAAATCCTGTAACATCTCCATGCATTTCACTCTGGAAAAGGTGGTTGAAATATTAATATTTAGCATGTTTAGTAAAGTACTCGACAGATTATTTCAGCAAATAATGTTTTTATAGTAAAGATGAAGGGTAATAAAATATTCTACTACTTACATCATAGTCACTCTCAGTGTCACTGGACATGATACTTTCATTCTGAAATTAATGTAATAAATTAATTCACTCATTACACAAACAGATTCAAAGAACTTTTTTTAAAGAATTATCAAGAAATTTAAAAATTTGTATTTAAAATTGCAGAATACATGTAAGTACATACATTCTTAGCCTCAATTAAGTGTCCTCACTTGGACAAAATGATCATACAAACATTATTATACATAACAAAATTAAACAATAGTGATCATAGGAATTAAAAATATGTTTTACTTACATCCAAATATTGCCCGTATTGCACCAGGCAATATTCAATTAACTCATCATCTGCCTGTGTTATGACATAGTTCATTGTGAGAAAGTCACTAGTATTTGAATTCTGAAATAAAAATTATATGATTTTTTTTTCAGCTTATGACAAGAGGTAGAGCAGAGTTAACAGAAGCAACCACAACACCAACACAAACCACATCAGCATTCTTATCCTCAACAGGTGTGTATTTAATGTTATTACTGACAATCACTGGTGTATAGACAAGTGAATTTAAGACCCCACCCTATTCATATATATTTCACCAAGACGAAAAAGGACAGCCATTATTTGGAAACCTATTTATATTATTTTTTCTGGAATTTGTGAACCGTTGATATGGAAATTCGCATCAAAGAAAGCTATATAGTTATAGTATATACTAGTGGTATACCTTTATTAACCAAGGGTTAACACATCTAGGTATACATAAATATGCATAGATTTTTTATCTTTAGTTAATCTAAGTGTAATATCAATATTATGAAATAAACTTATGATTTTCTTATGTTTTTACAGATACAACAAATCAGTCAGATGATAACACAACCAGCTACACAACAATCACAGTAACCAGTAAGTATTGATTTCTTATTTACTTCTATAAACAATTTAATATTAAGTAAATTCAATCAACAGTGAGGAATATGCATATCAGACAAAATATAACTAATACAGACTTAAATTCAAAATAAACAATAAACTGACACCTGCTTTAAATATTTTTTTCTTGCAGAAATCGTATTTGTTCCAAAGAAAACAACAATGACATGGAAATTTTTCTGTGTGTTATGACATGCACATTTTTTATACTTTTTGCATCGTGCGTTACAAAACCAGAAACAATTGTGTATCTGTAGAAACAGCACCGTTACCAATGCATGTGGACAGTACATTAAAACGGATTCCATCTTCAACTTTAACAACTGCTGAATCAGATGACACAATTTTTGAAACGTCCTCCTCAGTAAATGTACATAAATTAAAATTTAATTATTTTTATTCTCTTTCAGACTTGATAGTAGTTTTTGTTACCAAATTATATCCAACGTTTTATTTTGGAGAAGATGGGAGCTATTATTCGACTTGTGCAACTTTTGAGACAAAATCCACTCTTTCAATTCCTACCTATGTCTGTTCAACAATATTTTCAGGAGATAGTTTTTCCTTTTATATATTTTTGGCAAACTAATAATGCTCAACATAGAAACCTTCGACGCAGTAATACAATAAGAAGACGACCAGATTTTTTGACATATAATTAATTTTTGTTTTCAACCTGTCAATTTTCAATTTAATGTATATATATATATATATTCCATCATTATATTGAGATTTTTCTTTTAATGATAAGTCTACAGTGGTTTGATAGCCCATGTGTAACATAGTTAGTTTCCCCTTAACGTTTGTACCACCCAAGTGCAGAGAAGTAACCGTAAAGCATTGACATTCATCTATTGCTTGACATTTATTATCTACTTGTTTCAATGCCAGGTTATGAGATGCACATACACATTGTAACCTTTCTTAATCACAAGTTAACCAGTGTGCAATGATGTCACCTATCTTGTTATTCTACGAAGTTGTTGATTTGGATTTGGATTATTGTGTTTACCTGACGACCATTTCACAAGATGGATAAAACCCGATGTTTCCTGAAGCTACCCGATGATGTGAACTTTATATTAAGAAGTCCCAAGACTATATAATAAACGTTAACGTTAACTTGGACGCTTTCGGCTTTAGGCTTTAGACTTCGATATCTAGAATATAAGCTTTAAGACTTAATTACTTTAGACAATAGTGCTTGTTCGCATACACAACGCTTGGACTTATTAAGCTTTATACTTTATTGTTTCACTGTATGATTGTCTAATATGTTTTTCTTCAATAGAACATTTGTCATGTAATAGTGTTTCATACATGAAAATATCTAAAAATTCCTAATTTTGACGAATAAAAACATTCCAAAAAAAGTCTCCATTTTAAAATTTTTGTAACAAATTCAGGGTATTTTAGTTTAAAAAAAGTTTTTCATCTTAAACTACTATCAAGTCCGAAAAAATATATGTAAATATAATTTTCACTTACCTCCATTGCTGTTGCTTATGTCACTTTATTTTATGATTAATGCTCTATAACATATTTGTTTATACTGGCTTTGAATTAAATGTTATTAAAATATTCAAATTTAACAGCTGTATGACTTTGATGTCTGTCTTCACATCCATGTTAAGAGATTATGCAAATTACTTTTTGGCTTTTCTAAATAAAGTTTGTTTATAGGTTTTTATTATCCAGGAAATCATATTTCCATATATAAATGAATCATGTAATTAACTTTCTACATTATGTTCTAATTCGTCATACTCAACCGAACAGAAATTATTTATTAAATAAAACAAAAACACCTGTTTATAGGTAACGCTCGCTATAGACGTGCAGCAGTTTATTTAAAAAGAGAAAAGTTACGAAAAGTCCATCAGGCACAGTGACATGGCATGTATGTAACCAATCTACAAAAATAAAAAAACAATCATGTTACAAACCAAAGCATGTACAGGAATTATTCCTAATGTGTATCTACATGTGGGCGGGTGGGTGGGAAACTTAATCGAACCTTGCTGCACGAAAACCGAGCTTCGAATACTCTAACTTAGTGCGCTCTTAAAAACGTAAACTATTCCCGCTAAAACATATGTATGAAAATCGTGCTATTAACATATAAATGCGTTTAAACGCATTGCGACAGATATAAACCAAGGACATTTATATTCAATATATTAAGCAAATCCGTTTATTTTGAAATAAACACCAATCGTATTTCTCCAATGAGACACACACCCACGTGTGTACAATACTTGTAAACATAAACACGTGTTCGGCTACCTTTAATAAATACATGTATCTTAAGTATTACAAACTAAACATATTATTGTTTACTGTTTACATTCTCCTTCACAGTTTTGTGTTAGTTGTTAAAAATCCTTGTTAATACTCAATTTTGATTTGCTTGTGTATTGCTAAGGTCTTATGTTTTTGTTAGTTAGTATTATCATCGCTTTTGACAAGTGATTTGACATAGATACTGTTGCAAGTGTGTTTTTTTTTTATATATGTTATTGTGATGCAAGTTTGGTTGATATGTTTGTGTATTGCTTCAAAGGTTTTGGATTGTTATAATTGTGTGTAAGTTATCTCCCATTGATCAGTGATTTGTGTAAGTGATAAAGTATTGTGATATTTTTGATGGAAGAATGTGTCAGGTATTAAAAACTCCTTGTTAATACTCAACATTCTGTGGTGCACATGTTTTCAAGCATGTATGTTTTTTTATATAGCTTTGTTTAATATAGTAAATTGTGATTTGTTTGTGTATTGCTTGAAAATTTTGTAAATTGTATTGAAAACTAAGGAGTATCTCCCTCGTGCAAAGCTCTGTCCTGATTTTGGCTTTAAATTTAGATCACTTTGGTTATTTGTTCTCTATCAGTTTTTAAACATCTTTGAGTTTATGGTCTTCCAAACGTTTAGATTTTATCTGCACTGATGAGACATACGTTGTCGAAATGCGCATATGCAGAAAGTAAATTCACAGTGACTTCGGTATTTAATTATTTGAAAGGTTTTTTAGTCGCCTGCTGTAAGCAGACACATAGGGATTACTATCCGTCGTCGTCCTGCGTCGTCCGTCGGTTTTTGAACCCACTGCTGGTCCGATTCCAACCAAACTTTCAGGATATGTTGTTCACTTGGTGTAGTTGTGCACCTGATACTCGGAATTTTGATTTTACATATTTTAGAGGTACAATGAGCCAAAATTGCTCATTTGTGAGTCTGTTGTTTTGAATCCGCAACTCCTTCAAAACTGCTGGTTCAATTCCAACCAAACTTTCAGGATATGTTGTTCACCTGGTGTAGATGTGCACCTGATACTTAGAATTTTGATTCGACACTTAGAGGCCCACGGAGCCAAAATTACTCATTTGTGAGTCTGTCAGTTTTTGAATCCCCAACTCCTTTAAAACTGCTAGTCCAATTCCAACCAAACTGTCAGGATATTTTTTCACCTGGTTTAGATGTGCACCTGATACTTAGAATTTATATTTTACATATTTTAGAGGTTCACAGAGCCAAAGTTGCTCATTTGCTATTCTGGTTAGTTAATCCTCAACTCCATCATAGTTATTTTAGTCAGATTCCAACCAGACTTGCAGAATATGTAGTACACATGAAGTTGTTGTGCGTCTGATATGTAATATTTTGATTTAAAAGATTTTTGAGGTTCACTGAGCCAAAATAGTTCTTTTGTTGATTCATTTTGTTCATGTGGTATTCTTTCAAAGCTATAGGTCATATTCCAACCAACCTTTCAGGATTTGTTGATCACTTGATTAAATTGTGCACCTGATATTTACAATTTTGATTTTACAGATTTTATAGGTTCATTTGGCCAAAAATGGCTCTTCTGTTGTGCAGGCGACACAAGTGTATCAATTTTGATTGTTATGGTTGTGTGTAGGTTATCTCCCATTGGTCAGTGATATGTGTCAGTGATAAGTTATTGTGATATATTTTAATGAAAGAATGTTGGTGTAAATGATATATTAGAATTATTAAGTTGATACATAATTTCATTTATAAAATAATCACATGTATCATTTTCATGCCCAAGTCATTTTCCAAATTTGAGTTATCTCCCATTGAATACATTTGTGCTTTCAATTATTTACTGAATATTTACTTCTTTGTTATTTTTGATACAGAAACTTGTTTGTTATTAATATTGCAATAGTTAAGCTACACACAAGAAAGAATACATTTTTAGAACAATTTTAAGTTTTGCTTTTTCATTTTTGTAAATATATGTTTATTACTTGTAGTGAAATGATTCATATTGCAATTTATATTTCACAGTAATCAGTATGATCAGCTAATCCTCTACTTTGATTGTTGACCTTCATACACATTTTTGTACTTAGGACTGAAGTTTACTCAGGTGAAGTTAATAAATCTCATCTCTAATACAAATACAGGTGATTTTATGTCTTGCATCAACACAGGTGTTATGTGTGTCTATGTGTGTGTGTGTATGTGCGTGTTATGTCTATGTGTGTGTGTATATGCGTGTGTGTGTGTATGAGGTATGTGTATGTATGTGTGTGTATATCTGCTCTTACATTTCCCGGGTCATGAGGTCCTGTTATAAGAATGCACAC
>MJUU01020970.1:0-20711 GCA_002080025.1 Modiolus philippinarum | reverse complement strand
TTTTTTCTATTAGGCTTAAACCTTTTGAAGCTGTATATAGAAGGTCACAACTAGGAATATGGGGCCCTTTCCCGAAATTCCACATTTTTTTCTCAACTTTCCCGTTTCACGAGGGGGTGGGGGTTTAACAAAGACTTTTGAAAAAACTCTGTTTCCCTATCCAAGATGTTTTTTTCAGTGTTTCCCGCGCCACATCCGTATTTGGGGCTAAGCAGTGTTTTCACTGAGTAAAGTCTATTATCGCTTCCAATCATGAACGATCCCCTATAAATGTTGCACAATGAATACTTACTTTGAACACTTCTCTTTCAAATTATAAAACATGTAATTTTTCGAAATTAACACGGTAGATATAATGTCGTGAAAGAAGAATTTAGAACTTAATGAACAAATAAGAAAAAGAAGGGAAACGGGGAATGTGTCAAAGAGACAACGACCCTAAGGGGAGCAATAACAACTCAAAGCCACCATAAGATCTTCAATGAACGGTGAGGAAACCCCACATCCAACGGTAGGTCGGAGTTGGCCCCTAAATAAAAGAGTAATCAAGTTCAGCGAAATAAGCATCTTCCTAGACTCCGATAGACATAAAGTGAACTAACTAGAAAACAGACAAGACACACAAAGGCTTAATAAATTTCCTGACTTAGGACAGGCGCAAACCTGCTGCGGCGGGGTTAAACTAGTTTTATTGGGCCCAAACCTTCCAAAGCATGGAAATGGGAACATTTGGAGAAAGAATATAAAATATAACAAATTGGGTTTTTAGAAACAATAATATAAAATATAAAAACTGCAGAAGTACGGATGAAATAGGAACATTGAAAGAAAGAATATAAAATATGATAAATTGATATTATAGAATCTACAATATAGAATATAGAAAATGCAGAACTATGGATAAGGAAAGTGAAAACAATAAAAAGAGAAGATAAAATTTACAGCATAGAATTTCTCTGGTGGCGGAAATACCCCTCCATAGAACATAAGATGTCCTCAACATACATTTTTCTCCATTTTTCCTGAATTATCACCAAGTTATAACTTGTTTGTGCGCATTGCTTTCTCGGTAACGCTTGTTAATACAAAATTAGCGACAGCTTGAATAGTAAATTTTCAAAGTTTTATACTTTAAGGTGTCTGTTTCTAGTTGCATACACCACAAAACAAAGTGGCTTCCGTCTTCCAGTGATTCAGGTCCAAAAATACTAATAAAAACCCCAGCAGACATTGATGACTTATAATCTAAATTTAAATTGAGTGACTATTCCCGGGAAAAATAATAACTGAACTATGTATTTGTTGTTGTTATTTACTCATTGTCATGAACTTTTTTTTTTTTTAAAAGACTGAACCTCCATATCTAGTACATGTATAACAGTGATGTATACTTGGCTTATCATGCAACAAATCAGATAAGATTATCCATTCTCTTTAAATCTCAGTTGTATGATAGTGAGTACAGTACACACAGAGTGTTTCATTTACAAAACACTCTGGTCTGACATAAGTGAAACACCTACAATATGGGACTTTCGTGATAGGAACTCTCATCTAAATGAAGGCGGAAACGATCTCCTCAAATACCAGTAAGAAGGATAATTGGAATCCAGTCCTATTGAATACAAATATACACCTCCTAAAGCAAGTTATTTATGAAATTGAAATGTACTTATAATTTGTCGTACGTGACAATGATTTGACTAAATTTTAATTGACGAAAAACAATTAATCTGTAGCTTTACAAACAAATCAAATATAATTAACCCTGAGCTGAACAGTGTTATTTAATTAGTGATTCCCTCTCAAGGTATTGATGTTTTATTTTTTTCGTATAATAATAGATTTTTTTTCCCGACTGAGCACGAATCAAAAGTCCCGTATTGCTGGTGAAATGCAAGTGTTTACACTGACATTTATGACTTGCCAATATATTTCTATGTAATTAACAACAGGAAATTTGCTTGAGTTTACACCAACATTTGCTAGTGTTTAATGCGTGAAATATGTCAGACCTGGGTGTTTTGAAACTAAAACACTCTGTGTGTACTGTATGTTGCAGAATAATAAAGGAATCTTTACCAACTGGCAAGTAATGAATAGAGCCATTCATTTATCTGTAGATTTGCTTCAACATCAACAGTGATTCCATTACATCATGTACCAATAAGGATGACAATACACAGTAAGTTTTAATATATCTTTTTACATAGATTTAAAGAAGGCATAACTCTCTTTTAATTGAATCTCAGACCATCGTGTTCCTGATTCCTGAAATATCCCTTTCAATACACATTTAAGTGGAGTCCGTAAAAGGATTCCCGGTGAGGCATATGTATATTTCAGTTACATTGTATTTGTTCGTGAGAGAATTTCACATATGGATACACCATCATGTTTTCAAAATTTTGCTTTTATTATTTTGAATTTCCAACGTTGATTTTTCCCGCCTTTCTTGGCGGCCATTTTGAAAATGGTGGGCAACATACAATTTTCAACACTGGTTTTGAAGTCGCAACATCAATATCTATTTGGAAACCAAATTTTATTGAAATTGAACAATGTTGAATTTGCCCGCCTGTTTTTGGTGGCCATATTGAAAATGGCGGTCAAAGAACGATTTTCAACACCACTTTTGAAGTAAGCACATCATAGCAAACATTTTATCAATATACACTTAACCTTCATCTTCTATAGTTTTGGAAGTAAAAGACGAAAAAAAACACGAAAATTTTGAAAATTCTGTGAACAAAGGGCAGTAACTCCTATAAGGGTTTTTGGATTTTCTCCAAAATTTCAGGGTATGTAGATCTTGATATGCTGAACATTTTTGCAATTTAAAGTTGACCGCTATCTGCTATAGTTTCTTTGATAAAAAATAAAAAACATTAAAATTTTGAAAAAATTTCCGGAAAAAGGGCAATAACTCCAAAACTGGTATTCAGATTCTCTTCAAAATTGCAGGGCAGGTAGATCTTGCCATGCTGATCACTTTTACTTCGTGTCAGATTTTTGATATCTGTAACGGTTTTCGAGTTATTTGCCAAAAACAGCAACTTACCCCTATGTGCTATTTTTAGTGACGGCAGCCATGTTGTTTGGTCCTCGGACTCATCGGATACAATTTTGAAAGAGGATACCCTGGTGATGATTCAGGCCAAGGTTGGTTAAAACTGGTTCAGTGGTTTCATGAAGTTTACGACGGACTGACGAACGGACGGACGACGGACGCCAAGGGATGGCAATAGCTAACATGACCCTTCGGGTCAGGTGAGCTAAAAATGTGGATGCGAGAATGATCCGTATCGTCTTGGATTGTCAAAAACAGAGCCCGTTGTAAAGGTGTTGAAATAACAAAATACCGAAGTTACTGTTAATTTATTTTCTGCTTATAAATCAGACGTGGTTCGAATCTGATTGAATTTTACATGAGGGTTGTCTTATGTGTGTGGAACTGATGGAAGGTCTTGATAGTTTCAAAATAATGACCGTCGCCATGACATCAGAAGAAACTAGAACAACTGTGAGCAAAGCTTACTAATAAATATCCCCTGCACCCCCATTTGATTCCAGGAATTAAAAACAATTCAAATCAAATTCTGAAATAGGAGTTGCACATCTACATTATGTCATAAACACTGTGTTAAAGTTTCATGAAAATCTATTCAGTGGTTAAGGAAGAATAGCGGAAAAGAGATGGGTACCCCCTTGTAATGTAATGTCCAAGTCCATGTTTTGCTATGGGAAACCCCAAAAAAACAATCAAATCAAATTCTAAAATAGGAGGTGCACATTTACGTTATATCATAAAGACTTGTTAAAGTTTCATGAAAATCTTTTCACTGGTTCAGGAGGAATAGGGGATAAGAGATGGGTACCCATTAGAAATGTAATGGGTAAGTCCATGTTTTGCTATGGGAAACCCAAAAAATCATTCAAATTAAATTCTGAAATAGGAGGTGCACATCTACATTTTGTCACAAAGACTGTTAAAGTTTCATGAAAATCTATACAGTGGTTCAGGAGGAGTAGCGGATAAGAGATTGATTGATTGATTGAATATTGTTTAACGTCTACTCAGCAATATTTCAGCTATATCAAGACGAGAACAAGTTTGTTGATAAATAATCACTTTGGGGTATGGAAATGGCCATGGGACGGGAAATTCTGACTGCCACTGGAAAAGTAGGGTGAAATCGTCAAGGGCGGGGAATTTAGCCTTGTAGCCGATCACCTATGGACCACCCCAAAAAGAGCTTCCTACAAGGGTTCTTTAACGTGCAGGAAGCGTGGCATTTCTTCCAACACGTAGACCTGAGTTTACATCCCATCCGAAAGATGGGTTGTGTATTTATAATCCCGCACAACCATGGAATGGGTCCTATTTCTATATCCCGGGACCCTCGGGGTCAGCCTCCGTTTAGGAGGGGTCACACCCCGCAAGCCGGAGATACTGGGTCCTATTTCTATATCCCGGGGTTCCCTCGGGGTCCTCTGTTAGGATGGCTCATACTCCAAGCTCAGAGGATGCTGCGGGCCTATTCTTCAGCCGGGACCGCGCACGGCGGGCGGATAAGAGATGGGTACCCCCATGTGTACATGTAATGTAATGGCAAAGTCCATGTTAGGCAATGGGAAACCCTAAAAATCAATCAGATCAAATTCTGAAATACGATATGCACATCTACATTATGTCACAAAGACTGTGTTAAAGTTTCATGATAATCTATTCAGTGATTGAGGAGGAGTAGCTAATAAGAGATGGGTACCCCCATGTGTAAATGTAATTTAATGGCAAAGTCCATGTTTGGCAATGAAAAATCAATCAAATCAAATTCTGATATAGTAGGTGCACATCCACATTATGTCATAAACACTGTGTTAAAGTTTCATGAAAATCTATTCAGTGGTTAAGGAAGAATAGCGGATAAGAGATGGGTACCCCCTTATAATGTAATGTCCAAGTCCATGTTTTGCTATGGGAAACCCCAAAAATCAATCAAATCAAATTCTAAAATAGGAGGTGCACATTTATGTTATATCATAAAGACTTGTTAAAGTTTCATGAAAATCTTTTCACTGGTTCAGGAGGAATAGGGGATAAGAGATGGGTACCCATTAGAAATGTAATGGGTAAGTCCATGTTTTGCTATGGGAAACCCCAAAAATCATTCAAATTAAATTCTGAAATAGGAGGTGCACATCTACATTATGTCACAAAGACTGTTAAAGTTTCATGAAAATCTATACAGTGGTTCAGGAGGAGTAGCGGATAAGAGATGGGTACCCCCATGTGTACATGTAATTTATTGGCAAAGTCCATGTTTGGCAATGAAAAATCAATCAAATCAAATTCTGGTATAGTAGGTGCACATCTACATTATATCACAAAGACTGTGTTAAAGTTTCATGAAAATCTATGCAGTGGTTCAGGAGGAGTAGCCAAAAAGAGATGGGTACCCCCATGTGTACATGTAATGTAATGGCAAAGTCCATGTTTGACAATGGGAAACCCCAAAAATCAATCAAATAAATTTCTAAAATAGGAGGTGCACATCTACATTATGTAACAAAGACTGTGTTAAAGTTTCATGAAAATCTATTTTGTGTTTCAGGAGGAGTAGCGGATAAGAGATGGGTACCCCCATGTGTACATGTAATGTAATGGTAACGTCCATGTTTGGCTATGGGAAACCCCAAAAATCAATCAAATCAAATTCTGAAATAGAAGGTGCACATCTACATTATGTCACAAAGACTGTGTTAAAGTTTCATGAAAATCTATTCAGTGGTTCAGGAGGAGTAGCGGATAAGAGATGGGTACCCCCATGTGTACATATAATGTAATGGCAAAGTCCATGTTTGGCAATGGGAAAGCCCCAAAAATAAATCAAATCAAATTCTGAAATAGGAGGTGCTCATCTACATTATGTCACAAAGACTGTGTTAAAGTTTCATGCAAATCTATTCAGTGGTTCAGGAAGAGTAGCGGATAAGACATGGGTACCCTCATGTGTAACGGACGGACGGACGGACGGACGGGCGGAAAGACGGACGGAAGGACGGACGGACACCCCCATCACTCTATACCCCCAACTTTTCAAGCGGGGGGTATAAAACGGGAAATTTAAAGTGATCAGTATTTGATGAGATTTTACAGGACAGTTGTGTCGGATGTACAATTACTCTTCAAAATACTTTCAAACTCAACTGCAAAATAATGCAGTTGAGTTTGAAAGTATTTTGAAGAGTAATTGTGAAGTTGAAGATAAGACCTCGTCAGATTCCTGCACATTGGATAAGTTTAGTTGCTTGACTCAAGGTTTGGATAAACTTGTTTGTCTCTTGAAGGATTTTGCTTCTGTGAAAATGCCCAGATTTAAGAAAAGATGTTTTAAATGTTTTAAAGCTGGTCATATTCGGGCAAAGTGTCCATACAAAATTGTCCGGATTCAGTCGAGTAATGCTAAGGAAAATCAGTATCTTCTGTTAAGGTAGATGATTTGAATGTCACTCTTCCTGTGTTTACTCCAGTGGATGACAACAATCCCATGGTTTCTAATCAAAATGTTCCAGGGTATGGATAGTAAAGTCTGTATGTTTGACATTTTTATTATTTTACTTGTGTGTTTTTTACAGAATATGATGTGCCTCACATCTGAAGAAACTGTTTTTGTTTTAGTTTTCACTTTCTTGCCACAGTGCATTCAGTCTTTATCTTGGCCAAAGTGTAGACAGTATGAATTGTTTTGTTTGAATTGGTTTATTTTTGGGTATTAATACTCGTGTTTAATTTGTAACCTTTTGGTATGTCCATTGGTTATGGTATCTTTTGACTTTTGTCATGGCAGAAACCAATAGATTGTTTTGATAGAAGTTTGATGTTGGGAACACTTCATGCCTACAAGATGGATCTGGAGCAAACTGAATCTTTCTTATAGTAACACACGCCTCTAGTGTTACTTATCAAAACGTTGGAGTTTGCAGAACCCGGTGACATAAGTCATACATGTCACTGTGATATGTTTAATGGTGGACAAAACCTGGTACAACTAGACATTCAACCGTAACAACGATGATTCAACCGTAACATCGATGTTTCAACCGTAACAACGATGATTCAACCGTAACAACGATTTTTCAACCGTAACAACGATGATTCAACCGTAACAACGATAAACTCAACTAGACACATGATTCAACCGTAACAACGAAAGTTTGCAGTATAAGTGACTTTCATTTATTTTAAGAAGACATTTCCGTAATAGTTCCTGGTGTAGTATTGTACCGATCTTAAGAAGACTTCAGGATTTATTCAACTTTGTTTTCAAGTGACGGATTTGTGATATTGTGTTTTCATTTGTGCCGTATTTGCCAAATGTTATTCCATAACATTTGTTTTTCAAAGAAGGGAGGAATGTAGTAGAACTGGATTGTGTCCCTTAGTTTCCTGAACTGTATTGAATTATTTTGGACATTTAAATAAATATTTTAAAGTATCTTTAATATAAAATGAACATTAATCATTACTTTCATCTGTTTCTTAAATATTTTAGTATTTTGATTCCTTTAAATGATTTATTTTTGCAAATGTTTTAATTTATCTTAACTAATTCTATAAAATTATTTCAACTAGTCATATACATTGATTGAACTTTCAATATGAACAGACAAGCTGTGAAGCACAGCTGAACTTAAGCCGAGAAAAGCTCGACTGACTTATAGTGATGCCTTGATCAAAGACGTTCTATTTATGTTACTTCATATTTGATAAATGTTTTGTCTGTCGTAATAAAGTGTTATCACTTTTACTTGTTTTGGTCTCACTGAATGCCCTAAACGCTACATCCAGAAATACTGCCGCCCACAAATGCTAAGTTTATGTGATCAGAATTGATCTTTACATTAATGTTAGTTTTCGGATTTATCCCGTTTTGAATTTTTTTTTTTGAGTTTAGAAAGTAATTTGACATTCGGAAAATAGATTTCCAGATTTGTTTTGTCACAATCATTTAAAGGACATTAATCTGGGATGTACACTGCATTGTTACAGTCTGATGAATGGAGAGTTACGTTGAAAGCACTAAATTATTTTTTTCAAACAGGTTTTTATCAGATGAATATAATTTAAGAACATATTAAGGTATTTAAACAAAATAAAATGCAAGTTTCTGTGTTGCAGACATCTTAGTGAAAATGAGATAACAGACCTCCCAGTTGGAGTGTTTGGAAGCCTGGTAAATCTGAGAATTCTGTAAGTATTAACTGAGGGTTTATCCATTAACCCTGTTAGTACAGTCCTTACACCAGTAGACCCCCTTTTTAAGTATTGCTGTCTGATTGGTCTCAGATTGATTACTGATCTATGAATGACGGATCTATACTCATTTTTTGTACGGATGTACACGTACATGTATTTACTTATTACATCCTTCAATTGTGTATTGTATCGACCAGTACATCGCTAAATAACGGATATGTAAATATTTGAAACAGCAATGGAAATCACCTTCCTACTTTTCCCGATTGGTGTCGCTGTTGCACTATCAGGTAGTTCGCGGGAAAACAGGTAATTCACACATTTTCAAAAAATTGTTCCCTGTGCGTGAATTTCACCGGCATCACAACGTCACAGAAGAAAACCTGATACTACAGTGTTGACACCTGACGGTACAAAGTATGGAAGGTGCATCCATTATCGAGTAAATATGAGACCATGCGTACAACACCCCCTATGTAAAAATTACAAGTGCTTGCAGAGAATGATACTTCAGTCTACATCTTGAGATTATACTTTATGATATTAAAGTATTTTTTAAATATTATTTGAAGTTTTAACCTGTTAGATAAATTTTCATATTCAACGTATGTTGAATAAAGCCCCGTGCTATTTCTCACCAAATCAATTCTGAATACAATTCTCGGTGTTCATTTATCATTAGAGAAAAAGATAACACCACCCTATCCCGATTATAACTATATTCTATCCACTCTCGGTAGTTGAAATTTTTTTAAATGATCGGCAAGCCTACCAATTAAAATTTTGAAATTTAACTATCTCTAGTGGATAAAATATGGTAATGAATGGGATATTGTGGCGTAATCTACATTTCATATTTTCACCAGTCTGGTTATTGCATTTACAATTGGCAATGTTGGCAATAGTTACAGCTACTGCAGCATTTGTGACCAATGATAATCTTTTTTATACTACTGCAAATAGATATTGCAGAAATGCCTTCTTCATGAAGTTATTATAAATGAAATAATAACTGAACCGTGTACAGAAAAAAGTGATACAATTTATGATGTACTGCCATGTTTTTTTATGTAATCTTATCTTTGAGTTTACTTACTCACTTGATAATGTTGAAATTACAGTCTGTATGATAAGAACGATTTTTTAAATACAATTTATTAGGTGATCAATGACGTGTATCAAAATACAAGAAAGGTTTAATTCCTTATGTGTTTCTTGACAGGTATGTAGCTGAAAACAAAGTAACAACTGCTGGGAAAGGGGTTTTTGATGGCTTGATAAATCTTCGAAATTTGTGAGTATTCAACGAGAACTTTTTTAGACCATCGATTTAAATTGATATAGTTGTTACCCATTACTAAATTATATTGGGCAGAGAACGCTTTTCGCTCGTTCTTAAACTAACATTTATATACTTGCGACGAAACAAGTCATAAGAGTGTCAAAATTAACAGTAACAAACAAAAAGGAAAAAAAACGACAATGTCAATAAAAAGTCACAAATACCTGAATATTACGATCTACTATTTGTTCATACCTGTTTCTTACTACGACGATGTGAGATAAGTCACTAATACCTGAATGTTGCTATCTACCATCTGTTTATATTTAATTGTTACTCGGACGATGTCAATAAGTCAATAAAAAGTCTAAATAGCTTAATCTACCATATGTTAATACCTGATTGTTACTCTGACAATCTCAATTAAAAGTCACAAATACCTGAATGCTACTATTCACCACCTATTTAATCATTTTTGTTACTCCAACGTGAATTTCAAAATCTACCATCGCTTAATATCTGATTGTAACTCCAACGATGTCAATAAAAAAGTCATATTTACCTTAATGTAACTATATTTCATTTGTTAATATCTAATTGTTACTCTCAAACGATGTCAATAAAAAAGTAACAAATACCTGATTGTTACTCCCACGATGTCATTTAAAAAGTAACAAATACCTGATTGTTACTCCCACGATGTCAATAAAAAAAATAAAAAATACCTGATTGTTACTCCCACAATGTCAATTAAAAAGTAACAAATACCCGATTGTTACTCCCACAATGTCAATTACAAATACCTGAATGTTACTATCTGTTATCTGTAAATTCGTGACTGTTACTCCAACGATGTAAATAAATTGATGATATTTATCACCTGTAACAAGCTGATTGTTAGAACCTACCACCTTCAAATACCTGAGCGTTAATATCTTCAACCTGTAAATTCCTAGATTAAAGTTGCGCAAACGTCAATAAAGAAGAATTGACTTTGTACCTTTAATTTTTAAAAAAATCAACACAATTAATTTAGACTTAACTGTCAATTAAATACTTAAAAAAAATCAACAAAATTAATTTAGACTTAACTGTCATTTAAATACTTAAAAAATCAACAAAATTAATTTAGACTTAACTGTCAATTAAATACTTAAAAAATCAGCAAAATTAATTTACACTTAACCGTCAATTAATTACTAAAAAAAAATCAACAAAATTAATTTAGACTAAACTGTCAATTAAATACTTAAAAAAATCAACAAAATTAATTTACACTTAACCATCAATTACCTTTGTTAATTTAATACTTAAAAATCAACAAAATTAATTTACACTTAACTGTCAATTAAATACTTAAAAAAATCAACACAATTAATTTAGACTTAACTGTCAATTTGATACTTAAAAAAATCAACAAGATTAATTTAGACTTAACTGTCAATTAAATACTTAAAAAAATCAACAAAATTAATTCAGACTTAACTGTCAATTAAATACTTAAAAAATCAGCAAAATTAATTTACACTTAATCGTCAATTAACTTTGTAAATTAAATTCTTAAAAATCAACAGAATTATTTAAGCCTTAACTGTCAATTAAATACTTAGAAAAATCAACAAAATTTATTTAGACTAAACTGTCAATTAAATACTTAAAAAAATCAACAAAATTAATTTAGACTTACAATTTAACCGTCAATTAACTTTAACCGACGTTTGAACAACCAAATCCTGATTAATAGTATCTATTACCTAGTAAGTACTTATTGTTAGTACGGCCTTTCTGTTAACTCCAAATTTTGTCACCTGATGGTAAGTAAGTGTATATATTCCAGATTAGTGTTTTATCTTGAAGCTATTTTGGAAATAAGACATGTTCAGATTGTAATCTGAAGTCACGTCTTTGTCCGAAGATGTGTTTTCGAGGTTCTCGTAACTAAACATATTTCGTCTGAACTTTGGACACCTACTCAGGTATCTAAGGATCATTTTATTTCATTCAAACTTCACATTTTATTTCTTTTTTTATCAAGATGAAATGAGTTCATTAGGAGAGTAACAAAATATTCGTCAAAAGTTATCAAGGGCAAAAATCAAATAGGTAAATAACCACAGTAGGTGCAAAACCACCGAAAATTCTCGACTGCAATTGTCCTAACTTATTACGGTCATTTTCTATGAAATGGCTGGTTTAACCGGCTTTGTGGTGCTCATTCTATTTCGGAAGAGTTTGGTAGCATCTCAGTAGCCATTGTTACTGAAAATTCACTTAAAAGAAAGCGTTCATCCCAGTATTTAGTAAAATGAATCTTAAATCATAGTTCTGACTTCAATTTCAAATTTTTCAACAAGGAACTGATAAAAGAACTTTTTGATCATCGTTTGAGACGGGATTTTTTTAAAGCCTTGATTTATAAGGCGGTCACAGAGATGACTATGTCTAAGGTATCATTTGTGTCAGCTCTCGCGACTTAACTCTGAAATACATACCCAGAAAACATGAGACGTTGGAATATTTCTGTCTTTTTTAGCGAAATTGATAATTGTGAAATTAAGATCATACTTTTTGTCGTAAATTTTAATATTCGAGATGCAAAATATCTTTAAATTTTGATTATTTCCGCTATCAGGTATATAAATAGGATCCATTTAGCAAAAGATGTATAATTAAATGAAAGAACACGCTATCAGGTATATAAATAGGACCCATTAGCAAAAGATATGTAATCAAATGAAAGAACACGCTATCAGGTATATAAATAGGATCCATTTAGCAAAAGATGTGTAATTAAATGAAAGAATACCATCAATGTATTGCTAGGACATAAACATATGTTACAGGCAATTTCATTATTCAAGCAATTTGTAGAATGACTACAATTTTTAGGCAATTTGTATAATGCCTAGCTGATTTTGGCATTTTATGAAATGACTAAATTTCCTAGGCAATCTACAAAATGCCTGAAAAAATTATCAGGCTTTTTACAAAATGCCTAAAAGGCAATTTGATTCTCAAAAATATTTTTAAATTATTGGAAGACAAGATTGAAGAACAGATCTAGAGATAACTTGAAGTATACCTTTCGCATTTGGTTTGTTTGTTTGTTTTTGTTTTTTGTTTTGTTAATTTTTTTCGTTTTTGTTCGTTTTTTTGTATTTGTTTTTTTTTTGTTGTTGTTGTTGTTGTTGTTACTACAAATTTAAAATAATAAAGAGTTGAGGCATCTCTTTAAGTGTTATGTATAGATGAAAAATTGTAAAGAGTCTTTAAACAAAATTGGGTGCAGAGGTCAAAGTGCTTTGAGCCAGTCCCCTTAAAAGTTTGGAAATTTTTGGAAATATTTCTTAATTTTGCACATTCAAATTTAACAAAATTGCATGTCTTCAGAATTTTTTTTTTTNTTCGTCTGTTTGTCAATAAAATAATGTTTGGCGGGCTTGCATATGTGTCTTACAGACACAAAACTTTGCAAGGGGGTATGTCATCGTCTAGTTTGTGAGAGAAGTTTGTAGTAAGGTCACTTGCAAATTTTGCACAAAAAATGCAAGTCGAGGTATCATCTATTTAGTTCTAGTAAGGGGCAACTAAACCATTCTGGATACCTAATGTGATGTTAGATGATTTCCAAATGGGCTTCAAAAATCATCATCTATTAAATATGGGATTTTAAATGATAATTAAAATGTTGTGAACCTTTAATTTTAAAAGTAGTCTTAATAAGTCTCTTTTTCCACGAATTCATTTTTCATTGTAATAGTACATGTGTAGTATTTTACCTTTTTTATTACATTTTCGGTGTTGCTTCACGATATGGTAAATTTTTGTCCTGGTTGCTGTACAATTAAATGCGATTATTACCATGCTTTGATTTTTTTAATGAAAAAAAACCCCAATATGATGGCATCAAAAGTATATCCAAATGCAGATACTTAGAAATTGCCGGACAAAATCAGTCAGTGTCTTAAAATCTAATGTTAGAAATTGCCGGACAAAATCAGTCAGTGTCTTAAAATCTAATGAAAAATATCAATCATTTTGTAAAATAACATCGTATTTTTAGGCATTTTACAAAATGACCAACCACTTTAGACATTTTATAAAATGAATGAAATTTTAGGCATTTTACAAAATGCCTAATTTCAGAAAATGCCTGTAACATATATAAGTGAGATTAAAGGATCTAACATCTTTTAATTCATAATTTTTACCTATTTCATAGGACTAAAAAGAAACAAATTTGTAAGTCCCACTTGTGCCAGTTTGTATACCAACTTATAGTTGAATAATAGCACCTCCAAATGAACCAATATATCATAAATAAGAAAATCAAGCATACTGCACACTTTTTTTCGTCGTAGCATACTTTTCCTTTTAATTTTATTTTCTAATTTTGAAAAAAAAACGTATTACCCAGGATTTTTTAATGAGACCTTGGATTCATAATTTCTTTGATTCACGTCTTCACGGATTTGACTACCGATTTTGACATTTTCCTAAATTGACTCATTTAAAGTGTGACGGGTGCTGTTAACAGAGCAGGACACGTTTACCCTTCTTGACACCTGATGTCACTCCCAGTTTTACGCGAATAATATTAACATTGTGATGCCTTGTTTCTGAATGTTGTGTGTTTTTTAATTTCTGTTCCTTGTAGCTGTCTAATGTCATTGTTTCCTGTATTCTCGTTTTGAAGAGACATAAGTTGTCGAAATGCGCATATGCAGAATTTAAATTTACAGTTACTTCGGTATTTAGTTATTTGACAATGTCTTTTGATTTCGATTTTTGTAAGTACCACTTCCATATTTCCTTCGGTATTCTACTGCCGTTGTTTCATTTAATGATAGAGACCTTGTATGATATAGGTATAGAGTGTGGAAAAATTGAATGTTTGACAGAAGGTACTTGAAAAAAAAATAAATGGGATTTAAGATTTTTCATTTCTCTTTCACTTGCCATTTCAAAATAAAGTGAAAACTGTAATGACTTTTCGATATCATTTCACACTTGAATGCATAATTAGTGTTGTTGCGGTTGTCTGTCCTTTTGTTTTTTTGTGTTGTCTTGTATAATACACTGTTATTTTTTTTGTTTTTTTTTCTTTGTCGATTCTGGTCGAGATTCAAATTTGCAGTTGATATCTGTGTACACAGAGATAAATTTATGTTTTTCAACATCACCTTGGTCTTGTTCGAGGGTAAGAGAACAAACATGTAATTGGTTTTGTAATTGCTATCAATCGAGATCTTAACCTCATTTATACTCAGTACTGGGATAAGAATTTCATTGTCTTACGATCTGTCGACGAAAATTTCTATAAATTTGCTACCAGTCACTATTTCAATCGAAAGGAAGGTTTGGCACGCCATAAAACCGGTTTAACCAAACATTTATTTTGAAATGCCTGTATCAAATCACGACCATTGCAGTTGACAATTTATCAAGTGGTTTTGTATTTGCTTCGCATATATGTTATTACAACCTCAACAAATGATAATTTTACAATTATTGTAAAATAGTCAATAACATTTATCATGAATGAAAATCGAACAAATTAGGTTTGATTACTAATTCTTCATATTCTCGAAAACAAAACTTACTCGAATTATTTTCTATGATACCATAACCATTTTGAAAAATAGGCTTAATATTTAAAAGGTTATGACAGTAAAAAAATCTCATGAAACAATTTTAATTCTCTAAATTGTTTACATGAATAAAACCAGGAATAATGAATAATTTCAGATTTACATACAAGGCTCTTTACCAATATACAATCCCGTAATTCTATTTCCATAAAATAATAAGATGTAAGACATATTTATAACAGGTGTCTAAGGGGTAATGTGATAACAGGATTTGCTGTTGGAGTGTTTGATCCTTTGGAAAATCTAAGACGTCTGTAAGTACTGAAATAAAATTACTATCAGACCAAGTCTTATTTATAATCAAACATAGAAGACCAGTGTTAGAAAATCAGCCACGTGTTGTTAAAAAGTATAAAGAAGGTACACCTTGGATAAGAGAGACAACTCTTTATATCAGTGACGTGTTTGAAACAATCAGTTTCATCTATGCCTTTTAAGCATTGATGTGAAAAAGAATTAAAATCATCTATGTGACTAAGAAGCCTAAAATATTATTATCAAAATGGTCAAAACAAATATCAAACTGTCAAACTGATTTTTAGGAGTCATATCCCTTAACCTAGGTATACCTCCTTAAAAGATCAGTGTAAGAAAATCAGCCACATGATGATAAGAACTCTTTAAAATTCGAAACATATTATCGGGAGATAGCAAATCCACATAATGTGCCATTTGTGGAGTACTTGTGAAAAAAGTACCTGAAGTTTTAGCTGTGTTCATCACATCATATTACATTAAGAATGAAAACTTACCTGCTTACTTTGTAAAAGTAATTTTTACGGAAACATGAAAAAATGATTATATATAATGTTTTCTCTTATAATGTGGCAACAATATTTATGTCTAATACATTAGATAATTCTCATATCTAATAGTTATTCCATACTTATCACTTAGTGATAACTTTCTTACTTTCATTTCATTGGCCTTTTGTATGATTAGATAACTTCCGCTGTGTTCTCATTGGTTGTTCGCAAAGTCATACATCGGCTCAAAACCATGTCATTGAATATCTACGGTTATTGTTAATTCCGTTTTCATTTCATTATGTGGTATGCATTTTCTCTTTTATTTTGTGTGAAAAAAAAAAAAATAGATTCCGTTTGTACACAAATAAAGATTCTTTCTCCCAAAACAGTTGAAATTGTTTTAACCACTTGAATTTTTTTTTATTGCAACAAATAAGTTTCATTTTTAATCATTAGTCCTGTGTTGATGTGTAATAAAATCATTGACGCGTGGAAATTGAATTCGGAATTAGCAACCACAAATACAGAGAAATTTACAACTGCATTTTATTACAAATTATTCTTTAACATTTTCACTTATCTGACAAGCAGTAATGAATTCTATCAGGAACGTTAAAGCTGTAATTACAATTCAACTAACCCTTCTGAAAACATACCCAGGTTTTGTATCAGCATGGAACGATGTACTTGTCATTGCTATTGATTGTTGGGTACATGTGCTTACTGTGCAATATAGTTCCTACATCTACCACATTTACCGTAGTTTATAGTTTCGACTGAATATAGTATAACTACGAAAGTTAAATTTTACATGTATTTAAAATTAAGTTTTAAGTTTTAAGTACATGATCATTATTCAATGTTCCCACAAACACAATAAACTAAATCCTCCTAAGTAAAGAGACTACCGATACACCTACTTCAGCTTCGTATTTAGATCTTTTAATTTACATTGACGAAAATGGACGTTTGAAATCTAAGCTTTATGACAAACGTGATGATTTTAACTTCCCAATTGTGAACTTTCCCTTTCTGAGCAGCAATATACCTACCTCTCCAGCCTATGGAGTGTACATATCACAGTTGATTCGTTACTGTCGGGCATGTAGTTTATACAGTGACGTTTTAGTTATAGCAAAAACACTGTCCCAAAAGCTGCTTAGTCAGGGATTTGTTCAGCCTTTGTTACTTTCATCCCTTCAGAAATTCTATGGCCGTCACCATGACATCATTGACAGATATGACGTGTCTGTGTCCCAAATGAAAACGGACATTTTCAGCTAGATTTCACGTCTTCACGGATTTGACATAATCGGATTTGACTCAACCTTTGATTGACTCACTGATAGTGTGACGGGTGCCGCTAGCGGAGGAGGACATGCTTACCCATCCGGAGCACCTGATGTCACTCACGGTTTTTATGGGAGTTCACACTGTCTGAATGCTTTAGTTTTTCGTGTTGTCTTGTGTATCATACTGTAACATTTTAGTTTTGTCTTCGTGAGTGATGTTTGTGCTACCGATTTGTCCTTGTGATTGTTTTCATACTATAGAGATTTACAAAAAGCTTTTCAAAATTTCACCATGATACTGTTTGAGGGTTAGAGAAGTAACATGTATCATGGATTTCATTGGTTTTTTGTCTAAGGGTTAGAAAATGACATTAACCAATCCGCTACCAAACAGATCTTTCGGAAATTTTATGCCTTACCGATAGTGTGACGGATGTCGCTAGCGGGGCAGGACATGCTTACCCTTTCGGAGCACCTGATGTCACTCCCGGTTTTCATGGGAGTTCACACTATGAGTGCCTTAGTTCTTAATGTTATCTTTTTATTTCCGTGCATTGTAGCTGTCTCACGTCCTTGTTTTGTCTTTGTTTTTATCTGTTACCGTTTTTGCCATGTCTTTGGACTTCGATTTTTGTAGTCATCGCTTCCCTTGTTCCTTCGGTATTCTACTGCCGTTGTTTTTTTATAATTGGGAGAACACCGCAGAAGAGGTAATGAAATTTATCATTCCAGAAAAGGATTTCACAACTCACGAGGTTTGTGTATCGGTTACTATTAATGTTCTCTCTTTAATTACAAATAATAATAAACTCAGTGAAGCTCATTTATTATAATTGTGTAATCGAATAGCTTAATTTGATATAAAAGTCTCGTTCATCATGAAACCTATAAATGTAAATGATATTATCTAGATCATCTTTCCACTGAGGAATTTGAACTATACAATTTGAGTGACACACAAAGCTGCATTTCAATACGAATATTGCAGATTAGTCCAAATTTCGATAATTTACACCTCGTCCATGCGCCTTTAATCTAAGGATTGGAAAACCGCTTCCAAATTTTTCCCCTTGGAAGTGTGCGCAAGACCTGTAAATGGGTCGGAAAATTCCTGATCCTGGGTGCCTCAAAATTGATGGATCTCGCAGGAGTAGTGAAGGAAAAATCTAAAACTCCATAGAAAAGGTCTTCTCTACTCTACTCATTTCATAGAGGAGATTAGAGCAGCCCTTTATTTTTTTAATATGGATTTTTTCCTGTACTTCAAAGCAGCCTAGGCTTTCTCTCCTAGCTGTCGTAAAGAATTAATTTTAACTGACCTTGAGCACATTTGGATCTTTTCAGACTTTACTTTCATTGCTATAATTATATTCAACGTTCATATTGTGTCTTAAATAATATTTGTATTTAAAATCGTTTCAATAAATTAAACAAAATTATTTAACTGACACGCTGCAAGATATACCTCATAAAATACACCAACAGGCTGCTCGCTTGACTATTTTCTTGTATCATTCAAGCTTACTAAGTATTTAAGTAATACATTAGACAAAATGGACAAGGCCTGGCATGTTATCTGTTAGCTTAGAAGAAACATAAAGTGTCGCATTATATTCACATTTGTTACCACTGGGTCGATGCCATTGCTGATGGACTGTTAGTCTACGAGGGTAATCACCAGCCTGATGGACAGTTCTTTAGTGCTGACCCGATTCTATTTAGAACCTTACAATTTCTGATTTTTTTGTAATTTTTTTTTGGAAACTAAGGGGTCTCTTCCTTCATGCAAAGCCCTGTCCTTGGCTGAATTTCTTCATCTGATCTATCCAAAAGAGCTCGAAAACAAGGATACTACAGTCACTTCCACATTGGCCTCATTCATTGAGCGCTATTGGATATCTATTTCCAAGATGACAACAGATCTTTCCCTTTTAAACTTAATTGTTGTTCCCGCTAACGGATTTGACTTTACTACCGGATTTGACATGTTCAACACGGCGGGAGTCTTATAAGAAGCAGGAGATGCTTACTCTATCGGTGCACCTGATCTCACCCGTGGTTTTTATTGGGTCCATGTTGTTCATCTTTGTGTGTGTGTGTTTTCATTTTTCTTTTGTGTGCCGTAATCATGTAGTGACTCTGTTTCTTTGTTTTTTCCGATGTTGCCATGGTCCTTGGCTTATTCGTTTTGTCTCTGGACTTTGATTTGTGTAATCTTGTGCTTTGTTCCTTCGGTATTCTACTGCCGTTGTTTTGGATTGATGGTTCAGTTCTCACTTACTTTAGCTTTTTTTTAAGAACATACTGGTTATTTGTTCTCTATCAGTTTTTAAACATCTTTTCATCGGTCCCTTGATTTTTCGTTGAATCGAAGTTTGACTGTTATTACAATCATAATCATTACGTAATATTACATTCATGATTACAGGGATCTTGACGACAATAAGATAACAGCTCTTGATATCGGATTGTTTGATACTTTGGTAAACCTAAAGGAACTTGAGTATTGACTCAAAACAGGCACATTACAGAGAATAAAGTAAAACACAATTTTTGTTGATCTTCAGTCAACATTTTTCTGCGAAAACTAAAATTGAATATCCATTTTAGCTTACCTGCTCTAAAAGGCCATGTGGACATTTGCCATCAGTATGCGTCTGCGTCCGTCCGTCCATCAATAGATTAAATTTTTTACTCCTCTGAAACAAGTGAGTCAACTGGAAACTGAGGCACAACTCCCTTATTAGCTGTATTTGAAATACATAAATTGATTGATTGATTGATTGATGTTTTACGCCAACTTCAGCAATATTTCAGCTATATTGTGGCGAGAACTGTTGGGTTTATTGAACAATTTTAATAAATACATAAAATATTAATATAAAACCATATAGCTTTATACAAGTAAAACAGATGTGTAAAATGTTAAAAAAACATAATAGTAATTTTTGGTTTAACAATAACAATATTAGAAATTAGAAACTTGTTTAAAATTGATCCATTTAAATCTTACTAAATAAATTGATTGCTTTTAAAAATTGAACGATTTTGTCGCCAGCGACGTTTGTAAATNGGTCTTTAAGACAATGAGCAGAATAAAAATCACGCCTGATATCGGCAACATCTACACATTCAATTAAAACATGTTGAATTGTATAAGGACAATTGCATGGAATACATTCAGGTCGATCATCACTGTTGAGGATAAAACTATGTGTTGTTCTAGTATGTCCAATACGACATCGGGTCAACACTACCTGTTCCCTATGGTTTTTACCACAGGAACCGACTTGTTTACCGACGTCTGACTGTATTCCATGCAGTTTATTATTTATTAGCAGATCCCATTTGGCCTGCCATAATTGTAAAATGTATTTAACGATTAAAGGCTTCATGTCAGTGTACGGTTCTGGACAATCCGCCATCTCATTATCTAGTGCATCCTTGGCTTCCTGGTCAGCAACTGTGTTTCCATAG
>MJUU01020969.1:82037-106716 GCA_002080025.1 Modiolus philippinarum | reverse complement strand
AACAAAGTCCCTCCCCCAAAACAGTCAAATCTAACAAAGTCTCACCCCCCAAAACAGTCAAATCTAACAAAGTCCCACATCAAAACAGTCAAATCTAACAACGTCTCTCCCCCAAAACAGTCAAATCTAACAAAGTCGCACATCTAACAAAGTCTCTCCCCCAAAACAGTCAAATCTAACAAAGTCTCTCCCCCAAAACAGTCAAATCTAACAAATATCTCCCCCAAAACAGTCAAATCTAACAAATATCTCCCCCAAAACAGTCAAATCTAACAGTCTCTCCCCCAAAACAGTCAAATCTAACAAAGTCTCTCCCCCAAAACAGTCAAATCTAACAAAGTCTCACCCCCCAAAACAGTCAAATCTAACAAAGTCCCACATCAAAACAGTCAAATCTAACAACGTCTCTCCCCCAAAACAGTCAAATCTAACAAAGTCTCTCCCCCAAAACAGTCAAATCTAACAAAGTCGCACATCAAAACAGTCAAATCTAACAGTCTCTCCCCCAAAACAGTCAAATCTTACAAAGTCTCTCCCCCAAAACAGTCAAATCTAACAAAGTATCTCCCCCAAAACAGTCAAATCTAACAAAGTCTCTCCCCCAAAACAGTCAAATCTAACAAAGTCTCTCCCCCAAAACAGTCAAATCTAACAAATATCTCCCCCAAAACAGTCAAATCTAACAGTCTCTCCCCCAAAACAGTCAAATCTAACAAAGTCTCACCCCCAAAACAGTCAAATCTAACAAAGTCTCTCCCCCAAAACAGTCAAATCTAACAAAGTCTCGCCCCCCAAAACAGTCAAATCTAACAAAGTCGCACATCAAAGCAGTCAAATCCAACAAAGTCTCTCCCCCAAAACAGTCAAATCTAACAAAGTCTCTCCCCCAAAACAGTCAAATCTAACAAAGTCTCACCCCCCAAAACAGTCAAATCTAACAAAGTTGACATCAAAACAGTCAGTATCACACCAAAACAATGAAATCATGCTATTTGTAGTGATTGAATTGATAGCAGTTTGGACTGTAAGAATTTACTGGTTTTAGGTTGGAATTTTTGGCAGATTTCACAGGTTTCAGTTTAGACAAAGGTAGAATTTAGTGGTTTCAGGTTGGATGATTTCATTTAAAAAACAAGATTTTGGTAAGAAAAGATGCTTTTGAAACATGCCTTTGGTTCGGTTGTGGTGGTTTAAAACTGGTTATACGACCGCAAAAATTTTGCGGTCGTATATTGGTATGGTGTTGGCGTCGTCGGCGTCCGCGTCTGCGTCGGCTTCGGCGTCGGCGTCTGTGGACAGCATAACTTTGGTTCTAGTGGACAGATCTTTATGAAATTTTAGTATGATGTATCTTGGCACACGCGTAAACAGAGGTTTTAATTTTGAGTTGATGGCCCCGCCCGTTTTAAAAAAAGGGGTCAAAAAGGGGTGAAATTGGGTGTTTTCACATTTTTGACTGTAGAATCTTTATTAATTGTTGGATTTTGATGGGGTTTGTTTCAGTGTGCTCCTGAGGAAATATGCCAACGGATTTCACGTAGCATGTACCGCTCACGAGATAAATGGGGCCCAACAGGGGCAAATCTCGAAAAAATTATTTTTTTTATTTTTAGTCCGATTTTGATGCAGTTTTTTTCAATGGATTCCTTGTGAAAAATTAATATGGCGCTCAGCTATTAGAATTTTGATAACTTGTTTCCTTTCCCAGCTATGAGGGGCAGAATGGGGCCAAAATTGCGAATTTGCAGATGATGTAGAATTTTTATATTTTATCGGATTTTGATGGGATTTTTTTCTTTGGATTCCTCTTGCTCTAAGCTTTCGGTAGGATGTCAACGGATTTGGCGTAGCTCTTACCGTTTCAGAGCTACAAGGGGTCAAAGGGGCCAATATTGCAATTTCTCGTAATATGTCAAATCTTTATTTTTCATCGGATTTCGATGGGAATTTTTTCTTTGGATTCCTCTTGATCTAAGCTTTCGGTAAGACATCAACGGATTTGGCGTAGCTCTTACCGTTTCCGAGCTACAAGGGGTCAAAGGGGCCAATATTGCAATTTTTCTTAATATGTCAAATCTTTATTTTTCATCGGATTTCGATGGGATTTTTTTCTTTGGATTCCTCTTGATCTAAGCTTTCAGCAGTATGTCAACGGATTTTGTGTAGGTCTTACCATTTCCGAGCTACAAGGGGTCAAAGGGGCCAAAAATGCAATTTTTCTAAATATGTCATATGTTTATTTTTCATCGGATTTCAATGGGATTTTTTTCTTTGAATTCCTCTTTATCTAAGCTTTCATGAGTATGCCAACGGATTTTTTGTAGGTCTTACCGTTTCCGAGCTACAAGGGGTCAAAGGGGCCAAAAATGCGATTTTTCTGAATATGTCAATCTTTATTTTTCATTGGATTTCGATGGAATTTTTTCTTTGGATTCCTCTTGATCTAAGCTTTCAGTAATATTGCAACAGATTTTGTGTAGGTCTTACCGTTTCCGAGCTACAAGGGGTCAAAGGGGCCAAAAATTGCAATTTTTCTAAATATGTCATATCTTTATTTTTCATCAGATTTCGATGTTTTTTTTTTCCTTTAAATTTCTATGTCTGTAAAGTTTTAGTTGATAGTACATATTCTGCATAGCTCTTACGGTTTTTTATCAGTAAGTAATCAAAAGGGTTGATTTTTTCCCTATTTTGTTTCTAGTTAATAACTGTGTCTAGCTTCTTCTTGTGTCCATCAAATTATTGTGTCAAACTCTTTACTGTGTCCACATTCACTTTAAAAATTTCAATGGTCGACATGCTGCGGTCGTATCATGCTGCACTCGGGGTAGCCCTCTATTTTTTGTTGGAATGATTTTATTTCAGCTAAGATTTTCATAAAACTATACGTTAGTGAAATGAGACTTCCTTAAAATTAGATGAGATTTTCGCATGCATTATTTTAAAAAAAATGAATGACTGACTACAAACTGCTGTTGATTCAAAAGAAAATAATGAGATTATATAGCATATAATTTCAATTAAGCAGGTAATTTTTCTGTGTGAAAGAGACTGGGTCCTATTCAGTGGAAATCACCGATTATATGTATTCATGTTTGAAGCAGTGTAAACTTGAAATGTTGTCTTCAAAACTGGTATGAATTGCCGTCTTAATTAAAAAAAATTGCGTCAAAACTCACACAAACACCCTTGACGAACACTTTCTTTGATAATATGTGCTGTCACGATAGTTCTATCTGATCAGAGATTTATCAAGATAACATTAGATAATATTAGATGGTAATCTCTTATGATTAAGTTCATTTTCCAGTTCGAACATTTTGATTTAAAGATTTATTTGGTCTATGTTTACTCTGGAGGGGGTTCAGAGGTGAAAAGGGGGACCATTGCAAATATTAATTTAAAAAAAAAAAATGAATGTAAACCAGAAAAAAATATTATGATAATTTCTGTGGTAAGATATTCCAGTAGAAAATAAAAATGATGACTCTGTCAGTTTAAAATTTTATTCAATTTTTATTTCTATCATGAATCCCCCTAAGTACCCCTATACTTTTATTTGGGATAAACAAATTTTTCAATATTATTTTTCATTTCTTTTGAAGATTATTTGTCATTTTCTGTTTGTTTTTCCATTGGTCAAATTTCTAACTGTTATTACGCGATGGAGTTTAAATTAATCCAATTATTATTATAATTGACGGAGTGTTATATGTTGAACTGACGGTATAATTGTCGTCTGATGATAAACTGATAATATTTACATACGTATTTTCCTATTATGTACATAACGTTCGATTCCCTTTCACTAAATATCGGCAAAACGCTTTCTCAAATGTTTGTCTTTTACAATTCACAAAACTACCACGTATACCGTTGACACGAGAAAAAGTTTTCCGATAAGGCCTTATTGAATTTTCGGGTGTTGAAGATTTGAGCTAATACCTAAAGAAACAAAGCAATGAATGGACAGATAGACTGTTTCTACGAAGTCGATAGATATTGGAATTCATTGTTACGTTATCAATATAGAATACTTTAGATCTGTCCCTGGTTTTTGTGAGTTTGTAAAACTTTTAAGAAATTTTCCCGTAGATAACCATAAGGTTATTGAATTCATGTAACTATGAACTGGTTCAATTGTAAATATGTAATAGATACTCGGTAAATTAACGGAACTTTAAATTCAACAGAAAGTATTATTAGAAGAAAGTGAAATGAGTGTTGGGAAATAAACAAGTGAATTTTATATTTGGAACAATTTTAAAAAGGGTACAAAATTCAAAACTGGAATATATTTTGACACCTGGTTGATATCTCTTTAATGAGGTAGGATTTTAATAATTATTTAAAATATGCAAAAATGTATTTCTTTTCTTGCTAGAAGTTTAAGTTTTCATTATAAGATTATGCAAATTTGAATTTTTTTAATCATTGTAAGTTAAGTGTTGATTTTAATTATTTTTTCACTAATTAAAATAGAATTAAATATTAATCTTTGTTTTAAAGTCTAAAATTGTTTTCTTTTTATTTAGTTTTGCTCTTTACACAAACAAATAATAATTATGCATTTTACTGTATGAAGTCACCATGGCCAAAAAAGCCTTGGTTGAAGAAAGGGGGGGGGGGGCTGGATTCTGTGTCTCATATTTCATTTACATAATTGAATAAACCAATGCTGAGGACACCAGCATTACCAGGGGCAGACCCAGGATTTTCATTAAGAGGGGGTATAGTTGAAAATGAAACCAAAGTTAGACAAATATAGGACATAACCCAGATTTGACCTCCTGAAATATTATATTTTTTCAAGTTTGGGGGGTGCAATTTAAAACGAAAGCAAAGTTTGTGTAGACAATATTGACAAAAACCTAGATTTGACTCTGAAAATTTATATTTTTTCCAGTTTTAGGGGGTAAGGGGGTGCACTCTTTTGACTCCACCCCATATATTCACTCCTGAATTCTTTGTATGTATTCCCTGGTCACTTCATACAATGTAAAATACACTGGTTATCTGGCACAGATACGGGTATCACATTTTGGGGCACATCCGATAGAATTAACCTTTACATTAGGAGTTGGTCTCAATGGGGTATAAGTGAGAAGTGATATTGGCCTTTAATTTAAGTAAGCTGGGAACAGGATCCTGGCAAAAGGTTCCTGTGAAAATGGTTAAGGATGCATGGAAATGTGGACGTGAAGATCTAGACTGCAAACCAAGAACATTTAATGGCCTCTTTTAAAGTCTTTGTAAAATATTTTACTGCCCATGAACAGGAAAGGGGGAAAAATTAACAGGATTTTGGAAAGGAGACCTCCCATAGAGACCCACCTAAAAAAGCCTCAAAGGAAAACTAATGTGGAATAAAGAATTTTCAAAATCTTTGGTTTAAAGCAAGGTATCAGAAGAAACAAGTACTGACCAATGCAGGCATGTGTGCGTTTTCTGACCCTCCAGCTATCAATGCAAGAATGTGTGTGTTTGGGACCAAAGATGCACCCTATATTTATGTGCCCCTCCTACAATGTTATATTCCTGGTCTGTGCCTGAAAATTTTCCTTGATTTTAAATATTTTGTAGCAGATCTAGATTGTCTAAATTGATACACTGTACAGCATTGTGAAAACTTTAAAGTTGATATACACTATACACCGTAACAAAATATGTAAAAGGGATAAATAAATATAAAAATATTATTAAATACCTTTAAATTACTATAAATTAATGTCGTTAATGTTTTTTTAAACCTTGGTCAATAGGCCACCTTGTGATTTATAGACATATCGAAAAGTCCAGAAAGCTTGCAGGACATTCAGGCAGGCAAATAAGAAAAAGATGCCATACCGAAGCTCAATACAGGACTTTCGAGATAGGAACTCTTGTGTAATTGAAGGCGGAAACGATCGGCTCAGATACCAGTAAGAAGGAATACTGGATCTCTAAACCTATTGAAATAAATATATACCACATACAAAACAAACTATTTGTGAAATTAAAGTGCATTTATAATTTTTCCTATATGACAATTCTTTAAATTTTAATTGAAGGAAACAAATTATACTGAAGCTCTACAAATCCATTAAATATAAATCACCTGTAGCTCTAGTCCTACAATATAGAACCTCGCGCTGTTTCTTTTTCATATATACTGACTTTTACATGCAGCGCGAGGTCCTATCGTATGTGTCCAAAAACCCGTAGCAAATGGTTTTTCACGAAACATGGTCATATAGTTTGTTCTCTGGTTTAGAATTATACTCCCAAAAATGAATTTATGTGTTTTACCGTTTACTGTAGTACCAAATCTTCAAAAACAGCAGAAAATCCCACTTGCATTCTTGAATATCAAATCGAAAGTTGGTAGGAATGAACTTGCAAAATCGTAGACAAAACGATATAGACAAAAGCGTACTGCTGTATCATTCTCCAACAGAAGATCGTGCTTTTCACCATAACTACTAAAATCAAATGCTTTGGGGTTAATTTTTTCCGCCCCTAGATTTCTGATACCTGCAAGTCTTTTAGTATTTTTACTCAATTAATCCAAATATCCAAAAATAGACATCTAAACATTGTCTTTTTGACACGCTCCCGTGAAAAGAGTAACCTTTGTTGTGATTAATTCTTTTGTCATTATAATTTAAATCAATACCCGACTCGTTTTACCTGGTGGGTCGTCTCGAAATGTTTTCACATCTTTGTTTATTTTTATACTACATGAGGGAGAATGTACACCGAGATAGACAATGGATTAAAACTTATGAAAAATAAGATTTTCAAATGTAAAATAAGAACTTCTTGTGCGAAATCCACTTCTTGCATGCACTTTTATGATAAACTTCGTTTTTTGAAACACGGTTGTTCAAATTCGAAATTCATTGAAATATGGTGAATGCTCTAAATATTGCATCGCTTGGGAAATTATTTTATTTAGCAGTGTTGGGAATAATAGTCTGAATGGCAAGAGAGGTATGTTTTTTAATGATTTACATGTTAAGGTCCGTGAAAACTTAAATATATTCAAAAACATGGCATACAGTCCGACAGGAAACTAATTTTATTTCCGACATGAAATCATGTCGGAAAGTGCTAATGGAAATTTAAAAGATCCGATATGACTTCGCACTTTCAAAAAAAATAAAAAAATGCAAAAATCCGATAAAAACGTTAAATATGGAATAGAAGTGCGAAGTCATATATTATAGGACTACTGTAGCTCAACAGTGTCCATTAATTAGTGATTCCCTCTCAATGTATTGATTTTTTTTACGTATAAAAATAGATCTGTACCCGGGATGAACATCATTCAAAAGTCCTGTATTCTCAGGACCTACTGTATCGGCCCAAACACTCAAAATATGCATATTGGCATAATGTTATTTCTAAAAATACATTCTGGTTATTTGAAATAAAAGATGACCTTAGGCCACGTACATCAAATTAATTTATAGATTCTCATCCCCACCCGCCCCATTTTTTCTAAGCTCAATTTTTTTTAATTTTCAATTATTCAGAAATTTTCTCTAAATTCCTATAAATGTTTGTGAAAATCAGTAAAAAAAAATAAAATAAAACCGTCCTTATTAACCCACCCCAGATTTTTTGTTACAGCTGGATGAAAATCTACAAATTAACTTGATAGGGCCTATTTATTTGTATCTTAAAACAAATCAATATGCTAATTTTATAATTCCCAGGCCCTTTTTTATCCCCGTCAAATTTCAGATAATTTCCATTGTGAAATGAAGGGCAAGTAACTTGTAATATTGACGTCAGTTTCGTTCTATGATGGTCGTCATTTTTCATCTGTCAAATTGGAAAGAATTATAAAATCATTCATATTGATAATTTTCATATCTGTAAAATAAATGCATTAATTATGGAAAATAAATATCAAATATTGGCATGAAGTGATGTAGGTCAATTTATGAGAGAAAAACATTGAATTGAGTCAGATTGCTTTTTGCACATTCAAGTGAAAATTGATTTTAATCAATGCACACTTTCTGTTGAATAAATGTGCACACCTTCAATATTTTGGTGCTCTATGAAAATCATATCAAACAAATTGATAAGAATGATTTAAGAAGACATCCACAAATTTATCTTAAGAAAAAGTTATAAATGCTGTTTTAATACATGAAAACATTGATGTACCATTGTTCAACATTTATAGATACTGCTCATAATGTAAAGGACAGCACAGAAAAGACTGAAATAAATATAGATTACACCACAAGATCCCGTTCATTACCATATTTTATCCACTAGAGATAGTTAAATTTTAAAATTTTAATTGCGAGGCTTGCTGAGCATTTTAAAATTTTTAAATTTAACTATCGAGAGTGGATAAAATATGGTAATAAACGGGATAAAGTGGTGTAATCTTTTTCTCTAATGATCAATGATAAACACCGAGAATCGTATTCCGAATATATTTGGCGGGAAATAGCACGGGGCTTTATTCAACATATGTTGAATAAAGAAAATTTATCTAACGGGTCAAAACCGGTTTAAACTTGACATATCATTAGAGAATATGGATTAATAACTTGTTCATTAAATGTAAAAATGAACACAAACACCCTCCACCCCAAAAAAAAAATCCCACTGTAAATGCATGCACATGTAATGATGCAATTAAATATACTGATTATTTCTCTTATACAAGTACATTATTTTTAGAGGAATTAAGCAATATGAAAAGATTTGATCCTGTTTGTACTGATTAAACTTTGTACTATCCGAATGTGTGATCTTGTGTGATTCACCTGTGAAATTGGTGTGATCACACAAAAATCACACCCGAGATCAAACAGTTATCCCAGTGTGATCTCATCTGAAATATTAATGTGATCACACTGGGATCCCACCTGTGAAGAGTTTGGGATCTCAGTGATATCACAGATGAAAACTTGTGTGATATGCCTCTGAAATTGGTGTGATCGCACAAAAAATCACATATGAGATCACACAATTCTTTCACGCTCATCACGCTGTGATATCAGGTGTGAATTATCTGATATCACATGTGTGATCATGGAACTATTTTCTCTGGGGTTGTATTTTCTACATGGTATTTTACTAAAAATGTTTTAAATTATCTAATCAACTATAATATCATTTTTATGCCGTAGATAGCAAGGAAAATAACATAACCATTTTGTCCAGCTATCATCTTTAAACTCTCTCCTCTCCACCACCCCCCCACCCCTACTTATCATTCATTACAACTAAGATATGAGTGTGTAAAAAACAAATCTGTGGTAAAATCAACATTGCCGATTTTCATGTACGTAATATTGTATGTAAAGTTCTACTAAACTTATATGTGTGTATATATATCAACGTTGAACATCATATTTAAAGCAGGCAAGTTTTTTGTGATATAAGGTTATCTTTTATCAAAGTGGGGTGCAATGCATTTTCCATCTACAAATAAAAATCTTGAGTAAAAGTCAACATTTTTTGTACTAGATTTCAATACCTGATTTATATGTACTGAGCAAAGTTTGGAATATCTATTTTAGAACATTTAATTTTATTGTAGTAGGGAAGAGTTTTTGTTCAATCTGAATTTTAATGAAGGGGTGGCTCAGATATATGTAAATAAATGTGAAAATTAAAAATATTGTTACTTTTTCTATTGAAAATAGATTTAAAACTCTTGTATGTAATACCGAAATAGAATATCATTATTTTGCTAAATTACCTCCCTTTGATAGACTTGAAAAGAAATGTAAATTTCAGCCATTTACAAGTACAGAGGTGAACGTAAGGTTATAATCGTGTTGGTGTGATTTAGATGTGATGGAGTGTTAGAATATATTGGTAGAATTTTACGTTTTTACATCCCACCACAATAAGTGGCAAGGTTATGTGATATGCTCTGTTGTCTGTGCATCTGTCTTAAATGCAGCCGTCTGTCCCCAAGGGTTTCCTTACTGATTACCTGTAAAAGAGACTGTCTTCAAACTTGGTATGTAGGTTGTTTGCCACAACATTCTGTTTTAGGTCCAACAAGTTCTGGAGTAATGCCCCTTGAAACTTGAAAATCTTTAAGTGTTACATGGTTGGATATCATGTAATGTGCATAACTAATTTTAGCTCCTCTATTTACTTTTCATGCCTATTTTAAAAATATTTTCCTGAAATCAGATGTTTAAATGTCTGCTAACGTCTTGTTATTGAGTTTCTTCTGTCCATGCAGTCATACCAACCTCTTGTTATATAGATTTCTGCACTCATGCAAACCTCAAGTTATAAATCGTTCTGTTCATGGTGATGCCAACTTCTTGTCATAGCGACTGGTCTGTCAATGCTCATGCCAACCTATTCTTATGCCCCAGCCGTTAGGGGTCAGGGGCATTTAGTTTTACCTTTGTCAGAACCTACATATGTCCGAAATTTTTGTCAAGGATTTCTCAGCTTGTGTATGCAGTAATGATTTGATATTTGGTCTGAAGCTTTGATATGATAAGTTGTATCGTGTCTCCCCTTTTCAAATCCATCATCTACTTTGCCGATATTTCTATATGGGGGGGGGGGCATCCGTGTCACATGGACACATTTTCTTTTTATTACAGTGTTCTGTTCTTGCTCATTTCATCATATTATTTTAGAATTTCTGCCATCTTAGGCTCAAGAACACCTCAAGTATAGTGTTCTGTCCATGGTAATGGCAACCTATTGTGATAGGCTTTGTAGCCATCAGTGATATCATGCAAATCTCTTGTTACAGAGTTTGCTCTGATTCAATTAATGCTCATGCCAGCCTGTTTTTATAGTGTTCTGTCCATGCTCATGCCAACCTGTCCTAGAATTTGTGCCATCTATATATGCTCATGTCAACTTCTTGTAATAGAGTGTTCTGTCAATACTCATGCCAACCTCTTATTATAGAGGTTAAGATATCCTTGCAAATACCTAAATGAAGACATGTTATAAAGTGTTCTGTTCATGCTTAAGCGAAACTTTAGTTATAGAGTTTGTGCCTTCTATGCTCATGCCAACCTCTTTTTAAAGAGTGCTCTTTTTATGCTCCTGCCAATTTTTAGTCATACGTATAGCATTTTTGTCTTCTATGCTCAAAATAAGAAACCTCCTTTTATAGAATTTGTGCCATCCATGTTTATGCCAACCTCTTGAATTTGTGTTGCTCATGATGATATACTAGTTTATTTCTGGGTTTATTATACTACGTAGTTATACTAAATTTGTCTCTTAAAATAACATAAAAAAATGTATATTTGAAAATTATTGCATCTTTTAACTACTTGACTTTTAATAAGATGTATACACCTCGTATTTAAATAAATATAAAATATATTCAGTTGATCTTCAAAGTGAAAAAAATATGTGCTTAAATTATAATAACATCTTTATTGGTTCTGTATTTTTGAATACACATTTAATCAAATACTTAAAAATTTATTGAAATATAAATGTGGCAACATTTTATTGGGGGAAATTTACAAATTTAATATTATTGAAATGTTTAAATTTATGAGGTGTAATTATTAAGTTTTATTTTATAAAGTTTTTATACATATATTACCTGAAAGTTCGGTAAACATGTACATTCGTTGAATTTTATTCGAGGATCAGAAATCAAGGAAACATTTTATTTGTTGACTTGGACGGGGAAGGACAATTCATTTGACAAAATGGCTTTATTTCATTTATTGTAGAAAGTCGAAATTACCTCAAACTTCAATAAGATATTAAACAAGTTCATAGTGAACTGGATCATAAAGGCTTAATCGTAATTCCTTTAGGTTTAAGTTTTGTTTGAACGACTGTAAATTTATGTACTACTATGTTCCATGTCTTTGTAGGAGATATTTGCACAATAACTCATCTAAAACTGCAAGAAATTGTAAAATTTCATACCTGCCAGCTATAGCAATTTGTGGGTGTTTTCCCCTATGAGAGCATCAAATTTGAATTTTAAAGATGGCTGCTATTTTTTCATTGCTTAGGCCACCCTATTTTCTCAGAAAGTGAAATAAAAATAAAAGTGGTCAGGATAACTTATTTTTATTTTATACCCCTACCCTATTTTCTTTGCATCTCAAAAAGTAAAAATCACTTTCCAAATGGATGTAAATTATTGAAAAATGTCATTCATTTCAGGAAAATAGTATGAAAAAGTACTCTTAACATGTTATAACTAGAATTCAATTTTGTAATTCTGAACCGTATTAACTCATTTTCAATTTTTTCACACAAAAGTTATGTACTCATTTCAGAAAATAAAATATATTTCAAGGAAACATTTATTTTGCCAGCTCCATTATTTCAATCCTCAATCCTTTATTTTTAATTTATTTCTATTTTGTCCCCAAAGCAATAATTTCAAAGTCAAGGCCACATGAACTTAACAGAAATTGATAATTTGGACTCAGAATTGGATTCTGGAGCATAACTTTATGGATTTTCGACTTACAAAGATGAAAGCTTTCAAAATAAAGAAAAATCTATTAATTTTAGGATCAGAAGGTCAAATTTCAAGGTCACATATGCCTACTGAAACTAAAAAACTTTTTGGACAAAAATTGGTACAAGACCATTATTTCAGAATAAACATGAAACCAAAGGATATGGAGTGCCTTGATTTGAAAAACTCTTACATAGAAAAAAGATTCAAAATCATGCATAAAGCTAACAAATTTAAATTTACACTTATTCAACTTTCATGTCGTAGCATGCAGCAGTATGTCTTAAGTGCCTTTTATTGTATTCAGAATTATTGTCACAATGTATCCAGAGCGTTTTAAATGTTACCTATGGAAGTATACTGTCTGATGTATTGTCAAGCTACCCATGACAATGTTAGTCTGTGTCAAGAGTTGCAAAACAAATTTCCGTAACTTTTCTAACTAAATGTATATTTATTAAGTTTTAAAGGACTGTTTTTATTAAACTTTTACAAAGGAACATTTATTGGCAGGTCTATCAGCTATGGTTATTTTTTGTCAAAGTTAAAATTATATTTGTGGCTTTGTCCTTTCGTTCGTGTGATCGTAAGATTGTTTAGTGTAATCTCACCAGAACAGGTGTGACTTGGTACGGTTAATTGTATAATAAATAACAAAAGAGTTATTGTTCTTGAAGAAAACAATAACACAATTTATTAAGAAATGGGCGTCTGTGTATTTTTAAAAAGTTTGTTTTAAAAGAATGTAAAATGTTAATTGTCAATTAATTTCAGAAGGTTTAATTATTGTGTGGTTAAAAAAGAGCTAAGAAGGTCATGCATATTGTCATTTTTGTCCCTAGTCTCCTGCTTTTGTGTGGCCTGAACATTTATATTGCTAGGATGACTGACTGTATGAGTAAGACATTATGAGGTATCCGTCTGTCCAACAGTCAGAGCAAAGTGTCTTCTACTTCTCCGTAACCGTATGTTTGTGATTAAGTTTTCTTTCACAATAACGATTATGAACAAAAGTGATGGTAATAATGAAATTGAATAAATGTTACCATATCAACTCCATCGTGTGAATGGATAAGTCATTACTGATGTAGAAACAATTGATATGACTATTGAAAAGGTCATTATTATTGTAATACACATTATAGATTTTTTTTACAGTGATAATGACTTTATTGGGAGTCACATCTATGGTGTCTACAAGGATAATGATCTCACCGATTGACACACAATGGAGACAGGGGTAAATGTCTGATTATTTTTCATACATCATCTTTTGTTTGCAATTTTGATTGTGAAACAGGACATTGCTTGGTATAAATTGTGCATTACTGTTGCATCAATTTTTTTTTTAATCAGTGGTAAAATTTTTGCAAGGCTTAATTTCAATTGCGCTAGATTCTGAACCACAAAGTAAATTTTAAACACACATAAATAAATCATGATATACAGATATATTTTAGGGCAAAAAAATGTCTTGACTCCAAGTGTTTAAATTTGTATGATTCCTTAAAATATTGAATTAAGGGAAAGATGTTTTTGTATACATTCCAATTCTTGATTACTTCCCTTTATTATAAGCATAGTAACCTCCCTTGGCTAATTTCAGCAAACTATTGTTATATTTTTCTTATTCTGTTAAATTTTAGAGAAATGGATTATGTTATGGGTAATAATAAGCATGAAAAAGAAAGGAAATGGCGTAAATGTCAAGGAGACAACATCCCATATCCAGGTTAAAACAACCCAAAACAAAGCATCTAGGGGTCACAGTATATGGTCTTCAACACAGTGAGGAACCTCACACCATATAGCAAGCCCTGAATGGCCCCAAAAAAGTAAAACAGTGAATAAATCAATGGAAACAAACCACATCCAATAACCCAAATATCAAGATTCTAAAATTTTATTAGAAGACAAGGACAAGCCAATCACCAACATATTCCTGACTTGGGACAGGCGCAAAAATTGTGGTGGGGTTAAACTCGTTTTCTTGGATCCAAACCCTCCCCTATGTGTGGATGGCTAAAAAATAAATACACAAAAAGACTCACAGTAAAAATCAAACTAGAAAAAAGTCCAACTTATTAAGATGAGTACCCTTACAATGAAGTACATAAAACATGAAGACAATATACACAGGTTTTGCCCGGACAAATGCTCGCAGTTACTGCATGACAGCTAGCTAAGGACCTAATTTCCGTTGACTATGATATCAAGCCTTCTTACATATAACAATATAATGATAAGCATATGTTTTCATGACCTGGTCATTTCCGTAGTGATCTATAACTTTATGGAATTTGATATTTAGATAAGGATTTAGGCCTATCAATATAGCACAACTTAATCTGTAAATATTAAAATAGAACAAACATATATTTAACAAATATTGAAATATAATAATTATATAGAACTTAATAAGATAAGTATTCTGTAGTCATAATATACTTTGTTTGTATTTGTGATAAATTTTCCTCATGAATATTCATGAAAAAAAAATCAATGGAGGGTCTAAATGGTCGGGGGTTAAGATATGATATAAGTGGTTTCTGTGGAAAACTTTTATTCTTGGACATCAATTTTCATTGTTTTCATAAATTTCACTATTTCATGTGTACTTAGGCCACATCAAATTAATTAATAGATTCTCATCCCCACCTGTGCCATTTTTTCTAAGCTCAATTTTTTTTTTTAATTTCAATTCTTCAGAAATTTTTCTTAAATTCCTATCAATTTTAGTAAAAATCAGTAAAAAATATAAAATAAAACCTTCCCACCTGCCCAAGATTTTTTGTTACAGGTGGATGAGAATCTACAAATTAACTTGATAGGGCCTAATATTCGTGGTTTTTAATTCTATGCATTTTATTTGGAAGTTTCTTAGTTTAGTGTACCACGAAATCAACAAAAATTTGATCCTCGCTAACAATAGTACTTTCTCAGTATTTTCACTTTCTTCATGAATATTCTGATTGCCAAATAAAATTTATATGAGACTTAAACAGTATATGGGAAGAACTTGTTAATATTTCAGTCCCCGAAATAAAATCAAGAGAAAATCAACAAAAATTTGATCCTCGCTAACAATAGTACTTTCTCAGTATTTTCACTTTCTTCATGAATAGTCTGATTGCCAAATAAAATTTATATAACACTTAAACAGTATATGGGAAGAACTTGTGAATATTTCAGTCCCCGAAATAAAATCAAGAGACTCTGAAAGAAATCACAGAGTTTGCAGCCACTTAAATCAGGAGGAGCAGGAGGGGGTCTCATCCTGGAATCTTGACTTTAACTTTATTTTTTACTAAACCCAGCAATCCCGGAATACAAATTAAGGAACTTTAAACTGATCAAATCCTGATTCCTGGCGCATTTATTTCCCAAATTAATTTAAAGAAATCCAGAGCATAAAAACTTCTAATCCTGGCATCCTGAAGAGGCCACCCCCTTTTATATTGGTGGTCTACTTAACCATTCTTCTCTTATGCTTGCTGTAAAAAGGCCAAGGGTGTAATTGATCCATGGGGTTAAGATACTTAGCATGCTAGTCCGTCACTTCTGTTCAGATTTTGCACAGTGCTTCATTTCCTTGTAGAACTGCATGACCACATATTTAAACCACAACATAAATAAAATTTTCAGCATTGAAATACAATGAATCAATCATAAACTTTTTGGATAAGGTTTTAAGAACTTTAGTACCGTAAACGTTATATTTCGCTACATTTGCGATTAAAAATTTTAAAGCAGCAAAATTCCCCTAAGTCGAATAGTCTGGTTTTGAAGTTGAGTGTAAAAGAGGTTGAGATCTTTGAACTTGTTCAGGCTCTGAGTGAAAAACATTTTCTGTATGCAATGATTTGTCTAACAAAATCGCAAAAATAAAACACTATAACAACTCACAAAAGAGTCATATGCCACTTTTGTGTACTTGTTAAAGTATGAATGTGGTTTTGAGTTATGTCCCTTGAAACTTGGAAATTATTCAATATTGTTGGGGTATCATTTTATATTCAGAGTTCATGATATTTTCTGTGAACATTTATTTAGCTATATCAAGGTTTTTATAGTTATTGAATTCTTTTCATTGAAATGCATGAAATTTTTTCACAAGGATTCGTAGGTTTCATCAAATAAGAGCAGGAATTTGTTTTTGTGTATTGCCTTTTTTAGAAAAACAAGTGCTAAAAGGGTATATTTCATGTATTTGAAGATTGTTTATTTCATCAAAAACATTTTTTGGTTATCAGATATACTCCTTAGAAAATGTGGTTATACATGTACATCAAAGATTTAAATGTTACCCTTCCAGTTTTTGATAAATGAGGGTTTTTGTTGCAGGTGTTGTTTTCATTTTTTCGGTGAGAAAAAAGCGATAAATTATGAGACATGAATTGTAGAAATGCCTTATCCAGTTGTTTTCTTTCTATTGTGTAAATAAAAATGTCAGCTAACGAAAGAAATGTAAAAAAATTTAAAAAGTTCAAAAGCTTAGGAAAATAAGAAGTGATTGTGGCAAAGCCACAAAAAGGTGCCCTGATGATCAAATTATCATTTCCTAGAAATACAGTCAAGCCTGTCATATGTGAATTCTCATGGAACTCTGAAAAAGGGTCACATAAGACAGTTGGTCACTTAATACAGGTCAAATCAATATGAAAATCACTACATTGGGTTAAAAAAAAACCTGGTCACATAAGACAGCAAGTGGTCATTAAGGCAAGTTTGAATGTAAATGAAGTCAAATTATCACCTTTAGTGGTATCCAACAAAAAACAAATCTGCATAAAGTGTCCTTCCTTTGTGTAAAGTTTTGATAAAAATCCTTTAATTTGTGTAAGAGGAGTTGCGTTTTCAAAAAATGTGGACTCTGACCACACATGATTCCTATATACCCCAAACCATGTTTGTGTATCTGTTTGGGGGGGGGGAGTCTAAGGAGAAAAGGTTAAAATGAACTTGCTTGAAAAGTTTTCATGAATAAAAAGCTTAACTGAAGTGGAAATTTCAATATTTTGAAGCTACAAGTTTTTCATGTATCATATCATATCATCAGGGCAGCCAATTTGAAGATTATAAAATGCAATCCATTTATTAAACATACTAAAACAATAATACCAAGAAACCCTAGAATTAGGACTTTTAGTTTTTAGTTCGCCTCAACAAAGTTGAGGAGGACTATTGGAGTACCTTGGTGTCTGCATTAAGGTCATCGTCCACGGCCTTATTGAGGTATATGTCTAAGTAACTATGCAGGATAGGGTCATCAAACTTCGCATGCAGGTGCATCTTTAGTTGACCCACAGCTTCCAAGAAAATTAGGTCTCTCTGACCTATATTTTCCACTTGAGTGACTTGCATTTAAATTTACATCCAAGTTCATATATCAGTAACTATACATTCTATGATCATTTTAAATGTGCATATATGCATGCATCTCTGATGGTAGGTCAGCATCCAGGCAAAATTAGGTCACTGTGACCTATATTTTCTGCTTGAGTGACTTAGATTCAAGTTCATGTCTCGGGTACTGTACATATTGGTAGGATCATCTTGCATGTGCTTGTGCATGCATCTGTGATGGTAGGTCAGCATTCAGACAAAATTAGGTCACTATAACCTACATTTTATGCATGATGGACTTTCATTAATGTATATATCCAAGTTCATATCTAAGTAACTGTACATTGTAGGTTCATATAACCTTGCATTTTTGATAGTAGGTCAGAATCCAGGCAAAATTGGGTTGCTGTGACAATCTGCCATAATGAGGCACATAATCGTTGATTACCTATGTTTTTTCTCATGCTGAAAAATCATCTTAACCCAATCTCCCTTTGAGTGTCAAGTCAAAATATTTTCCTGACAAAAATTTTTTTATATATGTAATGGCTCAATAGGTTATTGTGTACAATGATTGAGCAATTGAAGGAAAACTAAACAGTACAAATGATGTTATATTGTAAAAAAAAACTTGATTTCTATACCTGTTGAGCTAATTATCTCCCTTTGTTATGTTTGTAAATGACTACAATTATATAATAATTATATATGATGACTATGATATCAAACATTACTTTAATTACTATAAATTTGATACAAATAATTATAGAAATGATTTTTTACAATTATAAAATCGTTTGATGCTGAAATTAGACTTTGATCATTATTTTTTCGCATTTTGTGAAATTTAATGTCTGTTATTCACCATTATTTGTCATTTTTATTTACTTTGTATGGGGCATGTTGAATACTGAAAGTGTGAAAAGGAGTTTTATTTGATTGTGTTGAGGCTTGTGAAATGTGAATCTCTTATTTCTTAACAGAAATTGCTTGCTCCAATATTTTTAGGGCAGAAAAAAATGTATACCCTCAAGACCTTACTTTATATGTCCCAAAATTTTTCATCCAATGGTACCAACTGAAAACATGCAAGCTGGTATGATGCATTGATGTGTACTGTAAAAATTAATGTAATTGGAAACAAACTTTGAGATCTCTTCTGATGGAGATTGATCGAGTTATTGCAAACAGCAAATTATATTTTCAGATATCTCAGATCGAGATGTAATTTGATACCAACTTGGATGGTACTAATTGAGTAGGGAGGATTGTAGATTTCTTTTTTTAAGTTATGGTATTTTTTTATACCCCCCTCTTCAGCAGACAGTCTGTAGTGATCACGGTGCACGTTAGTTGCTTTGTTTGTTTTTTCATCTGTTTGTTATTCCTTCTGCTATAGGGGTACCCACTTTGTGGCAAAAACTCCTCCTATTCCTTCTGCTATAAGGGTACCCACTTTGTGGCACAAACTCCTCCTATTCCTTCTGCTATAGGGGTACCCACTTTGTGGCACAAACTCCTCCTATTCCTTCTGCTATAGGGGTACCCACTTTATGGCACAAACTCCTCCTATTCCTTCTGCTATAGGGGTACCCACTTTGTGGCACAAACTCCTCCTATTCCTTCTGCTATAGGGGTACCCACTTTGTGCAGAGATACCTATATATCAGTAAGTAAATTTCTAGTTTTATTTTACAAATTTTCCATACGTATACATAGACTATAGATAGACTTTTGTTTCAAGTACGTATTTACACTTAAGTTATGTACGGATCACTTAATAATATTTTATCAGTTAATACCAAAATATTTTTCTCTTCAATGCATACAACCGTTAAATACTGTTTTGTGTTTCTTGATTTAGAACTATGAATAACTTAAACAGAGAACTTTTTAACAATTAAAATTATGATATTAATGGAGATCATATTTATACAAAAACAGTTGGATAAATATGTATATTTTGAATTAGAATTAAACAAATTTTTGATAGTTAATATTCTACAAACTTTCTTATTGAATAAATAACGATTTAATGTTCCTTGGTTTACCGATTCATTGGATATTTGATGGGGATGGTATATCACGTAAAAATACCATTAGCATCCTGTCGAGGTTTTTAAATTGATGAAGTCATCTAGAAAGTCGCTGAGATGTGACGCTGGATTTTGTATTAAATGGATTATCTTGTTCGATGGGTTAATTTTATCTTGACAGAATTAATTCATAACTGAAATTTACGATTGATTAGAAATATATGTTTTTGTAAGAAATGTGACATGATTTAATCGAAGTGAAAAAACAGCGCGGCGTTTTGTTCTACAAATAAAAATTGAGGGATTTATAATAAAGCCTACCGTTAGCTCACAAATTCAGCGTCAAATTTCACTTACGGATGTTCATTTGAAATATTTGAAAATGCATTTATCACAAGTATAAAAAGAATATTTCTATGGTGTGGTAGTTACTGAGTGACTAATTCTAATCTTAGGATATAAACGACAGATTCAAAAGTAATTTATCGAAATCCATCGAACACATACACGATTTATTATAAGCCACTTATAAAACGAGAAAATTGAATTTTGATGACAAAAATTTAATAAAAAGATAATAGATTACATATCGGCATGTCTTATGGATGTTATTTTACGTGGAATATTGATCCACATGTGAGTGGTATAATTTTATATGTACATTGGAATTGAAGCATTGAAAAGTCTAAAATTTTGTTGCATTAAGATTTTGTTGTGATTGAAGTCGGCATGCAATTCATGGAATGAAAAGTGATGTATTAATTGAAATTAGGGACAAATTTTAGTGATATTTCAAAAAGTGGATGTTTAAAACATTAGAACATATTACTTCAATTGTTCTGTGACAAACATTTAGTTATTTGAAGCAGAATTCAATCTACAATTTTTTCAGATTTTGCTGAAGTACGTTGAAGTGTTGGATAAATTGACTTTTTGACCAAGTTAACCTTGACAAATACACATGAGGCTTGAAAAAAAGGGGGAACATTATATTTTTTGGACCTAAATATGTGTTTGAATATTTACCAAATTTAAAAAGTGAAACAAAATTGAATGTATGACACAAATAATATTGCTTTCAGTCGTGAAAACAAATGCAATTTTAAATTTTTTGAATTGAAAGTCTGACATTTCTACATACTTTTGATGTAATTTAAAAGTTTTTGTCTATTATTTGAAATTGACATTCAACTGATGACTTTAGTGATATTGACTTTTCCAATAAGACGGGGAAAAAAGACAATAAACTGTAATTATGTATTTAAATGAAAGCTGTGTTTTAAAGGTGTATATTGTATGGCGAGGCTTCTGTCAGAATAAGAAGGTTTGAATTAGCGTCGACAAAAACAAACACTTGACGCCTTTTACTTATACTTATGGGGAGATATCACAGTCACTATAGCCTCTTCTGAAGTATTCGATAGGGACATATATACACGGTACTTAACTTTCAATTACCCGTTAGTCAATATCATTGGAACTCCACTTCATGGTTTGACGTGAATTCCTTATCAAAACATTCTGGTGACTTAGATTAGAAACCATCAAAGTTTTCATTAAAACGTGGTGTTAGAATATTTAGTTTTTTCTTGTCATGTATGGAAAAATAAAATTTCTTCCGTTTTGTAACTACGTGTAGTTGCTCTGTGTAATATCCCAGTAAAGACTTACAAACGGCAATGGACGTAGTTTACCCCAGACATTGAGTTTCTGTGCATGTTTTTTACGTGGAGATGTACGAGTGGCTTGTCGTTAATAAGATTGATGGATCTATATTTCAAGTGTTCAGTGCTATGCAAAGTCAATGGTTTCTATAGATTCAGTCAAGAGCTTGTAATTTAGTATTCTGCATAGCTTATGTAAAACGTAACAATAAACAAGAAGATTTTAAAAGTAAAAATTAGCGATATTTTGTTTTTGTGGAGAATTTAAGCGGTTGGATAGTTTTATAGCTTCAGATGTCGTCAGTATATGTTTTTAAAAATTTGACTATTTCACTGGAGGGAAAAATCGTAAACGATGAAAGCTTAGTGAAACAAATTAACTTGTTGACTCAATTTTTTTTATTGAATTTTTTACGCTTGATTGAAATGAAGTCATTTAATTGATGTTGGACGTAGTTATTCAGTCGCTCATATCCTGATCTTAACTTAACTTTAACTAAAAGATTTTAAATGATGAGGACTATTTTTTTGACGAAAAAAATATTAATTTTTAAAATTTCTTAAAAATATGGAATCCAGCACAGATAAAGGTCACATGCAGAAGCAGTGTATCAAGATAGACAATCTGGGTCCAAGTAATAAATATCGACGAAAATCTCTAAAAATAGCACATCTTTATCTTTCGTCAGCTTCACTTACCAGAAGACCAGCCACAGCAGACACATGTGAAACTGGAGAACAGCAGACGGTAAAACCATGTGATGGTCATGTGACTAAGGAGTAAATACAAAATTGTGTGTCTTCGAAAGTGCAATAAAAATGATATTGTTTATTTAAGGATTATTTTGTTTACATGGAATAATTTTGTGTGTATTTAATTTTAATCTGTAAATATGATTTTACATAAAAACGTACAGATCATTTTGTGAGGTGGAATTCATTATATTTATGTGTATCAGTATGGCATTAATCTCTGATCAAAAGACGAAGCTAAGCATGTATCAGACTCGTAATGAGTTACTTAAAACGAGTTACTGGAATTACTCAGAGCAGTTAGAGGAATTTATTGCTCGTTACAAGACAAGGCCACCAGACATCAAGTTTTGGCCCTATGGACCATACTGGCCAAAATATCACGAACGAGAGATTTTAGAGACTCCACGATTTATTAAAACGGCACCGAATTTTCATGAAAAATTTTTAACTACTGAAACAGAAGGTAAGTTTAGGTTGTATTTTGTAGAGTTATGCCCCTTTGTAGTTTATGTTTGCACATGGATAGAGTTATTTCCCTTTTTAGTCTATGGTTGCACATAGTAGAGTTATGCCCCTTTGTAGTTTATGGTTGCACATGGGTAGAGTTATTTCTCTTTGTAGTTTATGGTTTGACATGGGTAGAGTAATTTCCCTTTAAGTATATATATTTAGGGTCCCGCTACTATGTGGCAAACGCCCTATAGTAATCGCTCTGTACGTCCGTCTGTCCATCCGCCCGTAACAAAGTCGTGTCCGGGCTATAATTCTTTTGTCTTTTGAGATAGGCTTTTGATATTTTGCATGTAGATAGATCACTTCAAGACAATGTGTCATGAACAATGAATGGTGACCTTTGACCTTGACCTTTGTCTTCAAGGTCAGATTTCTGCTTTTCTAGTGACAAGTTGTGTTCGGGCTATATCTTTTTGTCCCCCGCCGCACCGCGACGGTGGGACATAGTAATGGTCTGCGTCCGTGTGTCCGTCCGTCCGTCTGTCCATCCGTTCGTCCATCTGTCTGTCACACTTTCTTGTGGACGCAACTCCTCGGAAACCGTGTATTGGATTATGTTCAAATTTTGTAGGATTGTTAGTCACTATATGTTCTAGATCATATCACACCGCCATTTTGATTGGTCAATTTTTATTGGAGTTATGGGACTTTGACGATTTTTAGCAATACTATACAATTGGAGATCTTGTGGACGCAACTCCTCGGAAACCATGTATTGGATTTTGTTCAAATTTTGTAGAATTGTTAGTCACTATATGTCCTAGATCATATCGCACCACCATTTTGATTCGTCAATTTTTATAGGAGTTATGGGACTTTGACAATTTTTAGCAATACTATACAATTGGAGATCTTGTGGACGCAACTCCTCGGAAACCGTGTATTGGATTTTGTTCAGATTTTGTAGGATTGTTAGTCACTATATGTCCTAGATCATATCGCACTGCCATTTTGATTCGTCAATTTTTTATAGGAGTTATGGGACTTTGACGATTTTTAGCAATACTATACAAATGGAGATCTTGTGGACGCAACTCCTCAGAAACCACTTGCCAGAATTCCTTCAAATTTTACAGGATTGTTAGTCACCATTAGTACTATATCATGTCGCATCGCCATTTTGATTCATCAAATTTTGTTGGAGTTATGGGACTTTGATTATTTCTACATTGTTATACAATGGCAAATATTGTGGACGCAACTCCTCATAAACCACTTGCCAGAATTCCTTCAAATTTTACAGGATTGTTAGTCACCATTAGTACTAAATCATATCGCATCGCCATTTTGATTGGTCAAATTTTGTGGGAGTTATGGGACTTTGATTATTTCCCAATGTTATACAATGGCAAATCTTGTGGACACAACTCCTCAGAAACCGCTGCCAGAATTCCTTCAAATTTTACAGGATTGTTAGTCACCATTAGTACTAGATCATATCACATTGCCATTTTGAAACGTTGAATTTTGTTGGAGTTATGGGACTTTGATTATTTCCACATTGTTATACAATGGCAAATCTTGTGGACGCAACTCCTCAGAAACTGCTAGTCAGAATTCCTTCAAATTTTACAGGATTGTTAGTCACCATTAGTACTAGATCATATACAAAAATATACATTGTTGAACTTAGTCATTTTTGGTGATTTTTCATAGAGGGTTACATAGTTTGTCCGCACAACTCCTCCTACAGTTTTAATGCTAGGAAGTTTTTATTTTGCAGATCATTTGTACCTATATTGAAGATGTGCATGTGGTAAGGATTTTCATTTTGGTTAATTTTTGTCAAAAATATACATTTAATTAATATAAATTCTAAAATCTAAGGATTAACTCCCTCCATCGTAGTTTCGTCCTCAGCTATATTTGATATTACTGATTATTCGGATTTCGTTTGGTTTTATGCATTTTAAACATTTTTT